>PVKM010006807.1:0-43036 GCA_004027735.1 Carollia perspicillata
GAGGATGTGGTCACTGGTCGTCCTACAAGCTAGAACTGGGTAACCTGGAGATTCAAAGGCTCTTCACCTCCCTCCCTGTCTTTGAATGTGAATTCTGCTAGCCTTCCCAGAATTAGAAGCTAGCCACAGCCAAGAGAGAGTAATGTATTGTTGCAACTATTTGGATGGCATGTGTGACTGAACCCAGTTGAAGACTCTATATAATTTTTTTAGATTATGGTGGACTGGTGCAGAGATCAACTCATGCTGCAGATGCCCAAGATGATCCTTGTGTGGGGGGCCTTGGCTGGGTAGCTCAGCTGGCTAGAGCATTGTCCTGATATGCCAAGGTTGCAGGTTTGATCCCCAGTCAGGGCACATACAAGAATCAACCAATGCATGCATAAGTAAGTGGAACAACAAATCAACATTTCTCTCTCTCCTTTCCTTTCTGTTTCTCCCTAAAATCAATCAATAAAAATTAAAAAAAAAAATACCAGCCTGGTTTTTAATAATTTCCCTTGCTTATTAAATCTGCCACCTACCATTTTGGAGTGATCTTTCCTTGGTCTCTTGCCCTCTGTGTGCAGAGCCAGTTTGTGAACCAACAATTGGCAAGCCAGGCAGAAGACTGAAGAAATGGGCCTCGTGGGAAAGAGAGTACTGGCGGGGTTAATTCTGAGTTGGCTGTCAACTTCTGTGCAGGTAGGGTGGCTCGTGTGTCAGGTGCCTGTGGGTACAAGTACACCACACAAACACCAGCTGTTTGAGCCTGTGTTTGAAGAACTGCTCACAGTGCTCTGTGGTGAAGAAGGAAAGTGGATGACCGTTGCAGTCAGCTGCTCTCTACTGTGGCAGTTTGACTAGTCACTGACACCCAACTGTGGACTAAAGCTGGAGTTAGAAAGTTGGAGGAAAAGCTGAGATTATAGAAGACGTGTGGTGTGCACTACTCTGATAGCTTTGGCACTGGTAGACAAAGTGGGAAAGCAGGATAATAAATTAGAGACTTCGGTGTGCTGTTTTGCAAAGTAAAGAAGGTACAAACTGCCACAAATTAAGGTTCAAGTGCTTGTGACAAAGTCAGATTGGGACACTAAGACAGGGGAATCCCTGAGAAAGTGTGGAGAATGAAGAGAATGTTGTGGTGCTTGACAGTGAAATGGAGGAAACTCCCTGTGCTCTCCCACCCCTAACACAAAGGGAGGCAAAAACATAACAATACCCCCCAGCTAGTGGGACAGCTCCCAATCCAAGAAGTATTCATGATGAGAGAAAATAGTCCCATTAAACTTATTGATATAGCTGTGACGTTCAAGTGAAAAGGCAGATCAAGTGTGCACACATAGTTAGTGCAGCTACAGGATGTGAGGATGAAAGCACTTCCCTGACCTGGCAGGAGGAAGAGAAAATGAGCAACATCACCGCACACCCTGACCTTCAGCCGTGGTTGCATGACATTCAGAAGGTTCAGGGTACTCATTGCTTATAGATTAGATCATTCTATCCTGCACTAAGACTTGGCCCAATGAGGGGCATCTCCCTGGATTCTGGAAATCTATAGAGGATGTACAACAAATCCTAAGGATTTGTTGGGAATGAGGCAGGCCATGTATGCTCCTATCTTTGAAGATCCTGATTGGACCATATTCACTATAAGAATGAAAACCAAGATAACCCAATCTACTCCTAGCACCTAGAATGGGACTTTGATATCCATGCTGAGACCAATCATGGGAGAAGTCATGTATGGTACTGGGAGATTCATTGCTGATGTGGGGGAGACAGAAAAATTGTGGGAATAGGTACAGGCTTGGGAAATACCTGCATGCTGCAAAGGAAGCTTGAGAAGCCAAAATCCTACCCCATGTAACTATGAAGAGTGAAAGTAACCTGGAAGCAAATGTTGTTTGAGCTCATTGATGCTGGGACCACACCTGAACAGGTGGATTGGCAACCCATTGCTGTGTTGGACAGTATGTACAAAACCTTAATTCTAAATAACAGTTCAGAGCTGCTCCACTTTCCTCTATCATCCCTGATGCCCTGCTTTACAACAAGTCCAGAGCTATACAATCCTATGTGGTATGGGTGCCTCTCATGTCCCGGATATAGGAAAGCCAACATCACCTCCAGGTGAGGGCCATTAGGGGCAATCAGAAGCCTCAGTTTGAGTTTACACTTCAGTGGCCCTCCAGAAATAAACAAACATTGATGGCTTTGGTGAATACTGGAGCTGAATGTACTCTAATATACTGCTATAAATTTTTCTAGCCCCCTCAGCACCAGCAATGATTACAGAGAGTTAAAAGTATGGCCAGGAAGGTCTCTCTGACACAGCGAATGAGGAGTTCTCCCCCATGAGAATATGAGGTTTTGTCTGTACAAGACTGTTACTGGTAGACGGTGGGTGGAAGCCCAGGGAGAGTCACCACCTCTGCTGAGGTGGCGGCCAGGGGTGGTTCTTATATTGAGTGCACAGAATACCCTTCCTCCCCACCCCTGTAGTACCAGATGTGGGGGTGGGACCTTGGGAAGGCAGGCACATGCATAATAGAAGGCAAAATGGTGGCAGGGAAGGTACGAGACCAAGGAGGTTTGTTAGTTTATCCTGGGGAAAGAAGGGATGGGAGGGGATGTGGACCCACCAAAGGCAGTAAAAGTTTGGGAAGTTGATTGATCATTTTGAGAAAGCGCCTGGTCCTTCCCACACCCATGCTAGCATAAACCCAGAGGAATAAACAAGGCTCTCTCCCTCTAGGACTTGCTTGCTTGCTTGTGACTTGCATTTGGATGGTGAACTTGCCTTTTCTCTCCATGGGCCACATGGCCCACGGCCTCCAGGAGGAAGCCTTTCTCATTATCT
This sequence comes from Carollia perspicillata, assembly GCA_004027735.1. NCBI lineage: Eukaryota > Metazoa > Chordata > Mammalia > Chiroptera > Phyllostomidae > Carollia > Carollia perspicillata. The sequence continues at coordinate 2,846 of PVKM010006807.1, forward strand.
TGCCAATGTTGTGATGCATTTACTGATGCATTCACATGCTCACTGGACCTTGAGGCCCTAGCAGCTGCATGGCCTGTGGCTATGCCAGCCCCACACGCAGGCTCCAGGAGGAGCCTGAAATGAACAGCAGCTGGGAACAAGCTAAACTATGGGGATGACCACTTAGCAGTTTTCTGCAGGCTTCAAAGGGCTGAATTTTAAATCGGGACAGCTCTGGACACTGCCTTTGTCTTGGTCTGCTGAAAAGATGAAATTGGAGGTGGGGAGTCCATCCTCCCAGATTGCCCAGCACCTGAATAAAACCTCTTTCCTTTTACACCAGCGACTGCCTCAGGAGTTTGGCTTTTGTGGCGGCAGGCAGCAGAACACCCTTTTTTGTTCGGTAATCCCCTACAGGGTCAAGTTCTGCAAGCCTCTGTTGGTGAATCCTGCCTCTGGGTTAGAATAATCAAGCCAGTGCTGGGGACCAGTAGGTCTACATTCCTACAATTGTCTCACAATATAAATTGCCTGGAGGGCATGATCAATTTTGCTCTTTAGTTATTGTGTCCTTTTTAGTATTTTCAACCAGTATATTAATGGGGCTTTGGGTGATGAAATGGCACACGCGTCTATATAACCAATAACACCCCCATTTCATTTTAATGATATATTATGTTTATATTCAGACATATTGCCTTTTAGGAAGAGAATTTGTTCTGCATATATTGCTTGAATATAATGCTTACACTTCTATCGTTCCTTAGTGCATTTCCTTTGCTGGCCTTTCTACAAGCTCTATTGTTTTTAGAAAAAGGACCTAATTTTATAATTAAATCCTTAGTTTTTACCTTATAATTTCTTTCTGTCACAAAAGCTTGTCTTTTCCTTAACTTTGTTTACTTCCCAAGCAAACACTCCCAGTGAATGTGTTTCTTTTCTCAGGTATTCTTGCTATTGGTATAGATAGAAGTCACTTTTTTTGTCTTCCTTATTGAAGTCCATACCATTTGGTTATACTGCCTTTTCTCAATACCCAGATACCGCAATTTAACAATATCTAGGTTACCCTTAATATTGTAAGCAATTGAGATGTGGCCTCACAGTTACCATCTTTGCTCATTTTTCATTGGTAATGAGAAAAAATGCTCATTGGCATTAGGGTTAGACCTATTAGGATTGATTTTTAGCTCTGATATTTACCTAAAAGTTGGAGGATATGTGAGTTTGCCAATTTTTAACTGAGGCTCTGGGGAAGAGACCTTTCTCAGCACTCTACTTCTGCCATAATAGCAAACCCAGTAAAAAAGATAAACTACAAAGACCAGAGGTCAATAATCTCACTTGGGTGTTCTTTGACTAGCCAGGTGTCCAAAAACATGTAGGGGAGCCCAGACAAGATTACCTGAATTTCCTAAAAGATCTAGAGCATTATTGTACATGGATTATTTGGGAATGATTTTTATTTATATTGCTCTTGAACTATTATATTAAATGAGCTATCCATAATCCATGTTCTAAATATTATAACTCACAAAAGTTCCAGTCCTAAATTGAAGGCATAAATTGTTTATGTCTTCAACATTTCATGACTTCAGTAATTTCGATCTTCATTCTAATTCAACCACTTATCAAAACAATTCCAGATCATGTTGTATCACTACTTGAAAATTTCCACTTATAAAACTCAAGATACAAAAATCAAGCTTGTGATTACAATCTTCTTTCGGTATCGTGTAGAGGAGTGCAATAAAGTCAATAGCCATGATAGATTTTGATAATTTTAACACTGAGTTGAATTCGTTCATATACACAAAAGTGTTCTAAATAAAAGTAAGAGACTGGAGGAAATTGTCAGCTTTGTTGGATTTGTTTTGAGTGACCAAAGAAATTCTTCACTAAAACTGATTTTTAATGGATGTTTTTTTCTACAGAGATTCTGTGGAGAGTTTATTATAAGGAGATAAGCTTAAAATAGTAAAACTGCGAGTACTGATACTAACCATGAACCAAAACAAATATTTACAGATCAAACTACTGTAAAAGTCTCTAAAAAATAATGTTGAGTACTAAATGACTCTTGCACACAGATGGATTTAGGAAACACTCATGGGTTTTGTACAAAGAGAAAGAAATTCCTTAGAGAACTCTTCAAATCATCCTCACATCTCTAGAAATTTAGTAGCCCTGATCTTTTTTGAGTCTACAAACCAACTTTAGGTCAACAAAATTACATTTCAAGAAGCCTGTGTCAGTTCCTAACTTGCTCTAAAAAAATCTTGCTTAGTGCTACACTCATTTCTCTCACAATTATTTATTTTAGTGTGCTTTTTGATGAGTAAGACATTGCAGTGAATGATTGCTGATTTGTCCTATATTCTTTATGATATCTAATATATAAAGTATAGCATTTGTTTTATTTCATGTTATCTTACCCTCATATTCACAATGAACATCAAATACGTGAGCAACTCAGATTCATAATCCAATGTTAATGGCCAGGTTTCTGGGTCCACTCCTGGTATCAATGAAGATATCATCTAGGTATTGGCAGTTCATAGATCCACAATAATAAAGAGAACTCAATGCATGTATTCCATAAGAATATGTGCATGTTTAACTAAACAAATAGAGGAAATTGAGATGCTGAGACACTAGCAACATCAGGAAATAGTTCCCTTTCCAAGACTGAAAAGGCAGAGGGGAACATATAGTCTTATTGGAGCCAAAGAATTGGGGCCACCTGATAGAAATGGTCGTTACAGAAAGATACAACTACTATCAGAGAGTGGTGTCAAAGAAGGGGCAAACAGAAGAACTACCTTGATGTCTTTTTGCTTCTGCTCACAGATCTGTGTGTGTCTCCCATGGGATGAGTACAACTAGAGGTCAGATGATAAAAAATTCTAGTGATCCAGTAATAAGGTCAGCCTGGCATAATGAAGAGCAGAAATTGTTAGAGAGTGGATTGTATATGTGGAAGCAAACAGGACTAATCCATTTAGGAGGTAGCAGTTATTCCAATACAAAAAAAAAAATGCAAGAACAAGAATGCGTCATCCAGAAAAACATTGATGAGAAGAATGTAACACCGACACACCTACAACAAAACATTATTTCAAAAGCTGGGCATTGAGATATTGTACATTTGTAAAATTAAAAGAAGGTCAGCATGGCTGAGCTGTAAGTGGGAGGTGGGGCAGGGACAGGAGAATCTTAAGTGATCTAACATCTAAAACAAGCCTGGAAATTTAGACTTTTCTTCTGGGAGCTATAGAAAGACACCCAATGGCTTTAAGCAGAGGTGTGATAAAGTCATTTTTAAGAGCTTTTAAACTACAACGAAGAAAAGAGATTGGAAGGATAAATACAAAGAGATGAATTACTAAATAATTGTAGTGTGTTAGGTGATAAATGGGATAGGAATAAGAGTAACTATTAGAATGAAGATAGTTATGGAGAGATAGTGTAAACAATGGATTTGGGGAGAGAGACAGAAAGAGAGAGAAAAAGAGAGAGAGAGGAAGGCGTGTATTTCCTATATATAGGCATTTTATATGTCTCTATCTTTGGAACTCTCTCCTGTTTCCTACAATATATTCCTTGTCAAACTCAATTATAATTACAAACACCTCTATTGTGTCAGTGTAGATGATTCACAGCCTATACCTCTAGTTAAAATCTTTAAAAAAAAATCCAGCCTCACAGTAGCAGTTACAAGATATTTCTACCTAAATATCACACTAATTTCTGAAACTCTATATGTTAAAACTGAACTCATCTGTCTCATTCTACTCCTACTTACTTTCAAGGTTTTCAGTATTATTTTAATGGTGCCATCATTCCACAAATCTCTTACCCTTAAACAGTGGAATCATCTTTTATGTATTCCTCTTTCTTGATTCATCATCATGTGTAATCACAAAAATCATGTTGGATCTAACTTTTTGTAACTTAAACTTATAACTCATGTCCCTTCTTTTCTCTACACATTTTGACTCCATCTCTACTAAATTAGGTTACCATTTCTTTGCAAATGGACAGTTACAATGTCCTCATAACTTGTCTGATTAGATTTTGTTCCAATACATTAGGCAAAATTAATGCCCTAAGACAATCTTGATTATGTCACTCCCCTGATACAAAATATCAAAATCACTTTTTAATTTAATTTTTATTTTTTAAAATTTATTGTTATTCAGTTAGAGTTGTCCCACCTTTTTTCCCTATTGCTCACCCCTAATCACTCTTCATAAACCAGTTTAAATCCATATTTGTTATCATTCCATTTATTACATTTTTGTTGTCTTATTTTTTTATTCACATTGGTTAAAAATTTCTTTAAAAATCATCAGTTTTTTCCTTTCTTATAATTCACTTGCAAACCATGTGCACTCCTTTATGTTAAAACTATCTCATCAGTTGTGTGAGTACAAAAACAAATGACTATACTCAGGCATATAGATTTCCTAAACACCATGTTTTGACCATTTATATCTGTAATAAGAGCTATGGATATTAAGCCTATGGAACATATTGATATAGTTAATTATATTGGTAAAAACTACTTTAAAAGATTGACTCTATACTGCTTCTTCGGACAGAATTTTTCTCAGGCCTTCTTAACAGTGATAGCTTCTTTTAGATAGCATTATTCTAAACATAAAGGGATTAATCATAATTGGTGAGAAAACAGAAAACATTTGACTTCCTGGAAATGACATATTTATATCTATAAATAGGGATAATAGCACTTGCTCTACGCACTTGACAGAATTATTTTAAGAGCCAAAATATGTTAAGAATGTAGATGATATTAAAATACAAATATATTACATACAGACCCTATATCTGTTACTTCAAAATCTTGAACACAAGCAAGCATGAGGAACCTGCTTGTTTTAATGGAAAGATGACTAAGGATCCTTCTATGAAAAACTTGGGAGGGTCAGTGTCAGAGGGGAAGGAGATGTGGCAGTAGAAGTTCACCGTGGCGTGATGCACTGTGAACATGGAGAAAGGTACCACAAACCAAAGGGTTCGGGATACTACTGAAAGCTGGAAGAAGCAAGGAAATCATTTCTCCCCCATGCCCCTATTCTCTAGAAGAAACCAGCCCGGTTGGCACCTTGAATTTAATCCAGTGAAACTGGTTTCATACTTACCACTTTCAGAACTTTGAGACAAAGTGTATTTTTTTACTCATGGAGTATTTGGTAATTTGCTAGAGCATCTGAAGTATTTGCCTATCTGTGGCTGTGATGGCAGAATGCATGTCATTATTATAGCTTCATGTGACAACATTTTCTGTGCAAGTTCCTATGAAGTTTCTCTACATCAGCCATACATGTATTTATAAACTAAGTACATATGATGTATTAGTATACAGGTAAACAAATCATTGTTTCACAGTTCCAGATTTTGAGAGTCTAGGAGCTTGGTTGAAGGGACAGATGTTTAAGACATAATTATGGTAATGTGTTGAGTCTTCATGATTTATAACAAGAACTATATATGGTCTTAGTCTGCATATGTTAACACGGGGCTCCTAGAATTCTTATTAATTCCTGGGTAATAAGAGCACTAGGAACATCTTTTGGCCTAACAAGGCAATTCTGGGTGGTCTCCTAGATGGTTTCTGGATGAGAGCTGGTCACCAGTAAGGCCAAATCATGATTAAAAGCTTGGGAATTTTCAGCAACACCCTCCCCACCACAATAGTCTGAAGAAGGGAGAAGGGCTAAAAATGGAGTTACTGATCCATTATGCCTATGTGATAAAGTCTCCATAAAAATCCCAATAGCATGGAGCTCAGGTAATGTCAAGGTCAGTTAACACATCCATGTATGAGGTGGGTGATATCCCAACTTAACGGGAACAGAAGATCCTGTGCTCGGGACCCTCCCAGATCTCACTGTGCACATCTCTTCACCTGGCTATTTGACTGTCTCCTTTACCATGTCCTTTAATAAACTGATCAATAGAAATGGTTTTCTGAGTTCTCTGGGCTGCTCTAGCAAATTAATTGAACCTGAGGATGAGGTCATTGGAAACTCCAATTTATATTCAGTTGGCTAGAAGGAGAGGTGATAACTGGGACTTCAGCTTGGCATCTGAAGTGGGTAAGTACAGTCTCATGGGACTGAACCCTTAACCTGTGGGTTGTGATGCTATCTCCAGGTAGGTAGTGTCCCAATTGAGTTAAATTGTAAGGACACCCAGCTGGTATCACAGAGAATTGCTTGATGTGGGGAAAACCCCTACACATTTGGTGTCAGAAGTACTGTAAGTATGGTAACAGTGAGAAAGTAAAGGAGAAACCCAGAGGAGGAGGAGGAGGATTTAATATTTTCTAACATGATCCTATAAATGATGCATGCATAAAGGAACACTGTAATAATCTAAAGGAAAACCTAACCTTATCTGGGAAAAGCTAGAAAGGTTTCATGGAAGAGATGATGCGTGGGTTAAGCTATAAAGAATGAGAGGAAACTTTCCAGGGACACTAAGTTTGAATAGAAAATTCTAGGTGGAAAAGAGCAATGTGAAAACCTTGAGCCTATTCAGGCAACTACTCAAAAACTGGAATTTGGGGAGCAGAGAGTGATTTTAAAGAGGATGCTAAATATACTAACATTATGTTAATGAATGCATGCAATGAACTATTATTTCTCACAGATACTTTAAAAATAAGGAAATCATAACTTTATTAAATTATAAATGAAGATGAGTGGAATGGTTAATTTGTTGTATAACAAATGAAAACAAGATTTAAAAAATATGCATTGTGTTTTTGAGTAACAAAGTTTCTTCCAGCTATATACTTATATACTTCTGTTAGATTTAAGTGAAATTTATTCAAGTTTCTAAACTGATAGAAATAAAGCTTTTGAATAGGTTGTAGAAAACGTTCATGCTTGACAGGATGGTTGTGTTTTCTTTCATTTTTAAGGGACCTATTATTAGTTACTACATTTTTTTTTTGCACAGCATGGAAAAATTTTTTTTCAAATATTTGTATGTTGCCATTTATACAAATATCTGGGTGCTTAAATGGATTATTTGTTGTTCATTTATTTGCTTTGTTTTGTTTGTTTTGCATTGCTTTTCATTAGGATGTTCCAGGATTATGCAGCTGTAGTCAAGGTCTTTATTTCTTTTGTTCTATTCAGGATAACCTCTTGCTTTAGCAGTGGTAATTTCAAAATCCTCATTCCCTTCTCCACCACTCTTTCAGTGAAGTATGAATGTCTATTGTTTGCCACTGCTGTTACTCCTCTAATGTGAAGGCCACCTGTCATTGAAAAGAGTTACCATGCACCAGTGAGGCAGATACGATGTTTTAAAATATATTCTAAGATTTATTTAATAGGTTTGACCTTTCCAGAAATTGTCCTTATCCATCATTACAGTACATGATCAATCATTTCATACTTCATCATCTGTAAAGCAAGCATTAACAATAGGGGAGCGAGTTTACATTCTATTTTTCTCTAGAGATTTATATCAAAACAATTTGGACAGCTCTGCTAATTAAGGATGGGAAACTCAAAAATGTGGACCAATATGACTACCCTTAGAAGGGTCAGGGTCTTAACTGAACTTTCTCAATCTGTATTTTACTTTAGATTTCAGGGACATAGAGAATGGGTGCAGTAATTTTTCTTTGGTTTATTTCTGTGTGATTGGTGTATTTAAATAAATGTGCCTTGAATTTGGCATCTTGGTTAGTTTAAATTTCAGGTAATTTTTATTATTTTTTGAACATATTAAAATAAACAGTTACAGGAATGGTTAATGAATTACATTCTATGATCAGATACTGCCAAAAATTTAACTGTTTCATGGTTGGTTTGATTATTTTGACTTTTACTGTGGTCTTACTTCAAGTGATGGTAAACTTGGAAGGTGTTTTGCTTGGAGAGTTTTCATTTAAAATGAATAGTTTGGAATGTGTAATTTTTAACTTGAGAACTTTGCAAAAATTAACCTTTTGTAAATTAAACTTAAGTTCTTAAAGAAAAAAATGATCCCTGTCTTCTCAAAACTGCAGGGGCGCTTCTTGAGGGAGATCTGGTCTCATTTATCCAACATAACTTATAACAATGTCTACAGGGATAAAAAATAATATTTTTCTATCAACCAGTGTGTGGGTTCACTAAATACTAGTTGGATAAATAACTATCATAAGACAGTATGACTTTTTTATTATAGTGTGTTTAATGTCAATTTTAAACTACTAAAAGAGCAGTAGATGGAGAAACAGAAGTGACACCCTGTTTTTAAAATTTAAAAAATACACACAAAAAGCAAACCACCTCTTTACTATTCTCTATCATAAAATCAAATTTAGCAAGGGGAAAATTGGAAGGACTGCTACAGAGAGAGAAACAACTTGTCTCTATTCCACCTGGACTATTGAAGACAAACTATGTGAAGTATTAAACTTATTTTAAAACATGATAAGTACGTTTAGCCATGTAGGTCATCAAAATTCAAGTTTAAGGATAGGAACAATACACCACTCAATGAGAAGCAGAACCTACCTATGCTCACACTGTAGGCAGCCCCAAAGCAGAGCAGATCCCACTCTCCTGAGCCTCTGGTGAGAAACTCTTGAGTGTTTTTAAACCTACCATGTTTTACATAATAAAATTTCATAAGGTCCTAGCATTCTTTATGATGTTTTTATCAGTGTATTTTCTAAACTAAATATTCATTTGTTATCTTCATTTGTATAAATCAATAGTCTAAAGATTTTTGGTATCCAGTAAAGATAACAATGATTTTGGTTGATATCTAGATTATCTGTATAACATACCAAATTATTTGGAGGGAAAGAAAAAGCAACAACAGCAACAACCAGACAAACAAAACAAAACAAAACAAAACAAAACAAACTTACTCCTCCAGATGTTTTCCCTGCATGATAATAAATATTTGAAAGCATCTGAATGACTAGATCTTTCTCTTTTCATATAGATTAGAAATCAAAACTATACTTAGACATGATAATTTGTCTATAATTGAATGAAATCTGAAATAAATTCACTAGATAGTGGAATATCCTAAATGATCTTAAAAGTCATTCAGTTTTACAGAAATTTATTCTCTCTCTTTCAAAGTGATTTGTTTGAAATTTTCTCCACTTTTAACATAATTAATGAGAAAATTTCCCCAATATCTTTACATTTAATTCTATACCAACTAAATGTGAGAATTCAATTTTAATTAAAAACTTACACCAAACTCACAGAAACAATAAAGACCGACCACAAAAAAAAAGCGACTGATGCTCAACTGATGAAACAGCTGTGAATGCAAGATATCCCACTGAGATACACCTGAATTCATATCAGTGATAGGTTTTTCCTTCTATATTTTGGTTATGTGAAAACCAAATTCTATATTTTAGTAATTTTCTATTTGAATCACATTAAACTTGTATGCTACTAAGAATGTTATGTGAAATTATCACTGTGTGTTATGACTTTATTACAGTTTGAGAAGATTTTATACACTTGAAATTTAGGCAGGAAATACTGCAGGTCAAAGGTCAAACGCCTAACTTTACCTCTAGCACCTAGTGGGTTACTTTCCTAAAATTGAAAGAGGCTTTTCTTTTGTCTAGGCCTTTACTCTTTGTACTACATTAAGTTGCTATACAAAACAGCTGATTAGACCTTTCAGAAAAGGTATTAATATTGCAAAAACTATTGGTCTTTATTTAATTAAAATGATAATACAATTTAGAATTGAAAACATATATCCAATGAACAAAGGTAATAGGATTTATTATTATTGAACATGAATAGAAAAAAAGGAAAATAAACTAGGTGCTACCCCAACTACCTCAAAGAGTATAGAAAATTGCCCTCTTGTAAACCCAGTTAGTAAAGTGAAACACCAGATAAAAAATATGATGAATAACTGTAAATCAGTGATCTTTAGGAAAAATTGATATGAAAAAAGGTAGAAATAATCTCAGCTTGCTGGACTTAAAACGTCTTTGAACATTATTTTTATTTAATTAGTTTAAAAGCCCCAAGTCAAGATTTCAGAGAACCTACTCTATATATTTTTAAAGATTAATCCTAATATTATTAAATCAATCAAAAAATTTTCACTTATGTTATAGGTTCATATTAGTACTCTCTAGCTTTAGCTACGAATGGTGTCCTTTCTGTCTGGCAAACAGAAAGCTATTTCAGCTGAATCCAAAACGGTGCTAAAGGACTAAAACCCGGAGAATCCCCCCTGATGGTAAGCATGCTGAGTAATATTTGAGAAGCCTCAACACACCCCTAAACCAGAAGAAACCAGAATTCCCAGAGGGAAAAGTGTCTGGAAGATAAGAACTTATGTAGGTAGGAAAAAAATAAACAGATTTTTAAAATTAAATTATGGATCAGAGAGTCAGGTAATAAAAGATAAGGCATCAGCTACCCGAACTACCCAAGTGAACCAGAGACAAGAACAAGATCAAGTAAATGTCAAATTTAATAATATGGCCCTGCTGGTGTAGCTCAGTGGATTGAGCGTGGGCCTGTGAGGTCACTAGTTCGATTCCCAGTCAGGGCACATGCCTGGGTTGCAGGGCCAGGTCCCTAGTGTGGGGGTGAGAGAGTCAACCACACATTGATGTTTCATTCTCTCTTCTTTCTTCTTCCCTTCCCCTCTCTCTAAAAATCAATAAATAAAATCTTTAAAAATATATTAAACAAAATTTAATAATATGGAATAAATGTTAATTGGCTCATAATAGGTGATAGAACATAAAAAGTATTGCTAGTTTTTTTTTTCCACCTTAAAAACTGGATGTTTCTTTATAACTTTAGCATTCGTTTATAGATGCTATTTATAGGTCAAAAAATCATATGCACTAATAACTCCAATATGACATGCAGATCACTTTGGTTTTCTGGGGCTACCAGAATGACACATTCTAACCCTGATCACAAGAGTTAACGATACCATGATGGGTTGAATCTAAACCTTCTGCTGTTGGGTAAGAATAGTGTGTCGATAAGATTCTTTGCCTCTCTAGGATTTTAACAGATAATTAACAGAGCTTCTGTAATTTAAATTCACTTTTTATGATGTAGTGACAAGCTTAATTTCTGTAATCAATATTTGTAATTACTTTTAATTTTAATTAAAATATTTAAAGAATTAGATGAGAAAGATTACTTGATATGTAGTGAATATATCTAGTAGAGGTAGGCCTCTTCTAAGATGGCACACCAGTGCAATTTGGGATAGTCTAAGAAAACAAATGAAGAACAAATCCCAATTTTAAAAGAATCAGCATATTCTGGAAACATCATTGGAACATTTTTTCAAGCGTGAAAATTCAGGAAGCTGATAATTTTAAATGTATAATACTAAAAAACTTCCCACTTGAGATCCCTCATGATGAAGTAGAAAGAGCAGAAGCTTACGAGTCAGAGTCAGGGAGACTTTTTATCAAATTCCTGCTCCATTAACTGGGGTGTGTTATCTAATCTTTCTGATTCTGAGATGTCTGATTTTAATAATTTCTCCCTTGCAGGCCTATTGGAAGGATCAAGTTAGGTCATTTACTTAAAACTTTTAGCACATAGTAGCTATTTTACCAAGTAAGACAAAATGTTTGTTTGTGGCTGAATTTATAAGAAATGCTATTCCTGAGATAACACATAAACTCAGGAACTTTCAGTTTGGATGTTCATACCAACTCAATTTAAAATACATAAAGGCATTCCTTAAGTTATTTTTATTTTTGCACATAACAAAATTTAAAATAAGCAACTTAATGTTCCCAGTGCCAAATTCAGAAATTTCCTTATTGTTCCAAAAATTCAAATATTTTTATTAAAATACATTTGAAAATTGCATATAAGCATTCATCCTTTTTTATATTTTAAATCAGAATTTTCAAAACTATCTTTGCACAAATAGCTCAGTTACGCCCACAAATCACTGAATCTGTTTAGCATCTTTTGAAGAGGTGTAATTTTTTGAAAAATGTGACATTTGTTTTTGTGCCAGTTCATTTGTCAACATTAGTGTAATTAGCTCAAGTTTCATAAACTAGTTGCTGCAATCTGTTCAGAAAGCAACTCTGAATTTTGAATAGTCTTATAGACTCCAGTTATAGTTTAAACTTATGAGATTTGATTTGAGTTCTCATATCTGAAAAAGTAGAGAAGACCTTTTAATAAAGTCAGCATAATATTCTTTTAAAATTCTGATTATGTAGTGTAGAAAGGAGCATAAGAAACTTTGTAATATCAACAGATATTTTAGGAACAATTTAAAATAATCTTTTTAAAATCCCATTTACCCAGAAAAAGTATTTTATTATATTGCAAATAACCACATGAAGTATTATCAATGCATTTATTTTAAATGTAAGAATAGTTCGGCTTGGCTGATGTCAGAAGAATGGAACCAAGATATGAACAATTATATTCTTATTGACAGGAATTTGTCTCCACCATGAGGCAGCAGAAGAAAAAGCTTAGAAAAGACAAATACCATATGATCTCACCTACAAGTGGAACCTAATCAACAAAACAAACAAATGAAAAAAATGCAACCAGAGAGTTGGAAATAAAGAACAAGCCGGCAGTGACCAGATGGCAGGGGGAAGGAGAGAGGGGGATAACGGGGGGAAAGCAGTGGAAGGGGTAAGCAGAGGAACACGAATAGAGGACGCATGGGCATGGGGATTGACTGTGGGAGCGGGGTGGGATGGGGTCGGAGTGAGCAAGGAGGAACAAGGCAGGACAACTGTAACTGAACAATTACAAATTAAAAATATTTAAAAGTTAAAATAAAAAATAGAATTAAAAAACACTTCATTTTACCAAATTACAACTTTTTGAAACAAATAAAAATACACTTTTCTCTATGTACTTTCTTAGCACAGATGCTCTTATATTAGTAAGATAAATTTTAGAAATTGTGAGAGAAAGGCTTATTTTGTTTTTTTATGTCAGTATAGAATATACTTAGAGCAAAAATCATGTTTGAGAAACAAAGACTAGAAGGCAGTATCTCTGAAAATCTGTATTTTTTGCTATTGCAATATTCATTATAACAAATAAGTGGTTTTGTAGTTTCAGTGGCTAGATTGAAATAGAAAAATAGAAAGTAGAAAATACTCATTTTTATGTTGAATAACCCAGATGAAAGAATTAGAATTTTAAAAGAAATGACACAAATATCCAACACATGTTTACAGTCGATTTCCCTGGAAAAGCTACAGATACCCCCCTCCCCCACCCCTGCCAATGTCCAGTACCACTGTCCCTGTTTTCAAAGACTTCATACTCAAGTTGGGGAGAAATGCGTGTGCAGGAAGTATAAAATGAAAATTATAAAACCTTATATTTTTGACAAGTGAAGTCCAAACAATATCGCACAAAATACAACTTCAACCTAGAATATACAGCTCTTGAAGGAGAGGCCAATTTTTGAAATTGGTTGCAATGTATCTTTGCATAGGAATGCCAGGTGACAGGCATCATGAAAAGTATATAGGTGGGAAATGTCAAGTTCTGTAAGTGGAACATACTTTTGGTGTGAGTTAGAGAGGGGTCTTACATGTATTCATTTATTGATCATTAAATGAACTTTGGGGTCTGCCAATTTTAGTCTCAATGCTTATATTAGTCAGTAGAGATAACTGGCACAGCCTTAGCCTTTGATACACTTAAAATACGAAAACTTCCAGAGAATGTAAATGTCCACACCAAATTTATAAGACAAACTGACTTGAAGAGAGAAGAATACTACAAAAACAGTTGTAGTATGGCTTCTTACGGTGTCAACACCCCTTTTGCCATAGGAGATCATGAGGCAGATGGCACTGGACCACCTTGAAGGGCAGCTAGAATTTAGTCATGGAGTGATCACATTAGTACCACACTTTGTCACTGCCCTCCTGAGAGAGTTGCAACCACCTTTGTTAATTCCTCAGCACTCCCTACAACTGTGAAGACACACGGACTCATTTAACATTGGGGAAAACAAATGATAAAGAAATCGTTGAAGACTATCATAAAAATGATGAAAGTTGAATAAATGTGGTGAGAGTGGATATCTTTGCCCTGTTCCAGATATTTGAGGGAAAACATTCAATCCTTCACCATTTAATATATTGTTAGCTGTAGGTTTCTGTACATGTATTTTATTAGGCTGAGATAGTGCCTTTCTCTTAATTTGCTCCTTTTTATTAAGAATAGGAGTATTTATCAAAGCTACTCCATGGTATTGCTCCTTTGGCATCCATTTTGTGTGGCTAAGTGGCCTGTGGGGTTTTAAACTGACACTAACCACCTCATGCAAGTGTTAAGCCCTAGATTATATTATATTTGCTTGTGCCTGAGAGATACAAGCAAATATAAGTTCCTGATAGGACTTCCCTAATACCCTTATAGTGATCAACAGTCTTCCTTGAATCCCAGTATATTACCCTAGTGTGGCCCTTTGATGAAACCCTCATGAAGCTTAACAAAACCCCATTCTTTTTGGTTTCAATTGCCCAATTCAGCCTTAACTAAGGAACCCCCAAACACTCCATCTACAGAACTTAATAAAGGCATGTGTCTCATGTTCTGCCTTGCTGCCTGACCCATGCCCTGACCTCTCTGTGCGGCCCCTCGAGGCATGCCTCCTTCCTCTCTGGGGCCTGTGAATAATAAACTTCACTATTTCAATTTCTACTGTGGTCTTTTCTTGAAACGTTGCTCACCATCTGGCACCCTGTGCTCCATTTAACCAAAGTTAATTCAACAAAGTTGTAACGAGAACTGAAATTGTATTTTGTCAAATGCATTTCTGCATTCATTGGGATAATTATGTGTTTCTTTCTTGCATGGATTATATTGATTCATTTTTGAATATAGAATCATCCTTGCATTTCTGGGATAAACACCACTTGGTCATCCTATAATATTCTGTTTTTATATTGCTGGATTTAATTTGATAAGATTTTGCTGAGGATCTTTGCTTTTATTGTTTATGAGAGCAATTTGTTTCTTATTTTCTTTGTGCACTTTGTATGGTTTGGGTATCAAGGCAATCCTAACTTTGAAAAATAAGTTGGTGTTTCCTCTTTATCTCTTTCTAGAAGAGATTCTGTAGATTGGTGCTTTTTTTTTCTTTTTGTGTTTTATTTATTTTTTTATTGTTGCTCAAGCACAGTTTTCTCCCATTCCCCCCACCACCCTCCCCTACTCCACTCACCCCCACCTCCCACCCTCAATCCCACCCCCGTTTGGCTATTGAGGTCCATGGGTCCCTTGATGACCCTTCTTCTTCTCTCCCCATTAACTCCCTCCCCTCTTCCCTCTGGTTTCTGTCAGTTTGTTCTTTATTTCAATGTCTCTGGTTATATTTTGCCTGCTTGTTTGTTTTGTTGATTAGGTGTTTGGGAGAATACATCAGTAAGCCATGTATGTATGGAGATTTCTTTACCAAAGATTTTACCTACAAATTCGATTTGTTTAGTAGTTATAAGGATATTCAGATAATATTTCATCTTGGGGTTTAGTAGTTTGTGATTTTTGAGGATGTAGTCCATTTTATCTAATTTGTCAAAATTATGTATATAGAGTTGCTTGCAGTATTCTCTTCTTTTCAATAATATTTTTGTGGGGTTTGTGGTAGTATTCTTGTTATCTTTTAAAAAACATCTTGTCATAAGATCTAGTGATATTCTTTCTATTATTCTGGATATTAATAACTTCTTACTTCCCTTTTTAAAAAATTAATATTGCTGTAGATTGATCAGTTTCATTGTTTTTTTTCCAAAAAACTAGATTATACTGATTTTCTTTTGTTTTCCTGTTTTTGACTTTATTGATTTTTGCTCTTTCTTATTTCTTCTTTTTGGTTAAATTTAAATACTTATTTTTTAGTTTCTCAAGTATATCTTAAATTATTGATTTGAAATTATTTTATAGTGTACACATTCAATTCTATAATGTTTTGCTAAGTCCTGCTAGTTGTATCATACAAATTTTGATATTGCATTTTCATTTTGAAAAACATTTTCTAATTTTTTCTGAGACCTCCTTTTTACCCACAGATATTTTAGGATTGTGTTCTTGAATTTCCAAATGATTAAAGATGTTCCCATTTTCTCTTACTGATTTCTGGTTAATTCCAATAAGTTCCAAGAACATATTTTGTATGACCTCAAGTCTTTTAATTGTGTAAGGTTTGTTTTATGACTGAGTACATAGTCTATCAGGTTGAGTTTTCCATGTGCACTTGAAACGTATGTGTAATCTGGGGTTGCCCAGTGTTCTATCAATGTCAATTAGACTCAGTCAGTTGACACTGTTGTTCAGCTATTCTGTAAACTTGTTGATTTTTTCTTTCTGCTGGTTTTATCCATTACTGAGAGAAGTTTAAAAATATTCAACTGTAATTGTAATTTATCTATTTGTTTTTAGATTTGTCCGCTTTTGCTTCACGTATTTTGAAACCCTTTTATTGTCTGAATACATATTTAATATTGTTATATCTTATTAGCAAATTGACACTTAATTCAATATGCATTCTGCCTATTGCTTTATCTCTGACTTTTTTTTGCTTTGAAGTCTACTTTGCTGAAAATGATATAGCCATTCCCACTTTCCTTTGATGAATGTATGAATAGGATATCCTATTCCATTATTATATTTTTAACCTACTCATATTATTATAGTTGAAGTGAGATTCTTGTGGACAGAATATATGTGGGTCAGTTTCTTTGTAATCCATTATTATAATCTGTCTTTTTAATAGTTGTGTTTTGATAATTGTATATACTTAATATTATTATTAATTATTGTTTTTTTTTTATCCTCACTGAAGGACAGTTTTTCTTTGCTGTTAGAGAGACAGTAAAGAAGAGAGGAAGGGAGAGAAACATTGATGTTAGAGAGCAACAGGATTGGCTGCCTCCCATAAATGCCTGGATGGGGGATCCTATGTACCTGGACCAGGGATGCACCCGCAACCTAGGTACATACTCTAACTGGGAATCAAACCCGCAAACTTTCTGTTATGGGATGATGTCCCACCAATTGAGTCACACCAGCCAAGGCTATACTTAATATTATTGAATAATTATGCCTTCACTGGAAAAGTGATGAAAGCTTCATATTTAGGTGGAAAATATCTTTACACTCTATATGTTCACGAAGAGTTTAACATTCAATAAACGAGTAAAATGGGAGTAACACTTCATCTTGGGCTTTACATATTTGGGGGCTTGTAAGAAGCCAGTGAGTGGAGAGACAGCGCTTCAGCCAGCTGGTCTCGGCAGTGGCCGCATGAGCGGAGAGAGCTCGTTTCTGCCTCTGTGACTGCCTCCCATAGGAAGTGCTACGTTTTTATTTCCTGATTCTGAGTCACTGTTATTTCAATTGCTCATCACTGCGTAGGTATCATTCAACCTAACACACCTAAAATTCAAACGTACACTGAAAAAGTTTAGCCTTATAAGCATGTACTAATTCAGGCATTGTATGGGTGACCATTTTAAAATAATTTTACTGCTGGGTGCTGGAGCGGGGAAGTGCCCCATTTAGATTCTCCCAGAGCTTGTTCAATTAGGGTTTGGGTGGTAGTGAAGAGTTGTATGTTTGGTCAGAGAAAACACTCTCAAAGCATTATTACAAATAACAGTATAGGAAAAGATGGATGAGGCGATGCTCTTTTATATTGGAGGGTGAAAAATGATAATGATGTGAGGCAAGATGGTTTTAAATGACTATAAAATTAGCATAACAATTACCGGAACAGTTTCACATGTGTAGAAATTCCTTAGCTGTTACATGCTGAGGATAGTGTGAGTAGAAATTAGATCTAATTTTTTTGCCCGGCTCTGAGAGGTGGCATGAGTCGAAGTAATAAGACCCAATTAGGATAATGAAAAGAGAAAGCAGAGTCAAAGGCATGAAGCACTGCGGAAGTCAACCGAGCACAGTCACCTGGAGCACCTCAGGTTTACCAGTGTTCTGTACCAGCATTTACAAGACTCCCTATGGTCTCAAAATATCCAGCTATCTGGGTGTTTACAGTTACTTGTCATCTAATTAAGTACCTATGTAATCATATTTGGTAAGAAAAGAGTTCGTTTTCCTATGAATCAGAAAAGTTTCAGAGTGTTTTAGATCATTTTCTTATAAGTAATTTTAATTGCATTAAAGTTTATGCAGACTCTAATCCTTATTTTTCTCTTTTAACAGAATGATATTACATATTCTGGTATAAACATTAACCTTCTAAGCTTTATGTATGTGAACCAGTCTACTGAAATATTTTGAGATTTGGTTTTCTTGACTTGTCCATTCCAAACAATAAAATTGATGTTAAAAATATAGTATTATGTTAAGTCTGTGAACTTTCTCATCAGAAAGAGTTAGTTTTAATGAAAATTATACAACTTACTACTTTTATGACATTTACCAAGTTACCTCTCTGAATCTTGCTGCCCCTTTATCAAACTCTTTCTCCAATTACCCACTTATGCAATCTGTTTCCCTCTGGGAACCTGACTTTCCATGTGTGACTAGACTAAATTTTAAAAAGCTGCAAAATTTAATATTTGTTGCTCCTTGAAAAATACTAAATGTTGTTTTTCTCTCCATTAAACTTATAAGATAGATTTAGAAAATACATACTGTAGAAACCATGAATTTACATATTTTTGCACATTAACATTGCAGGCAATGATTCCTGAGTCCAATGATGTGATGTTACTTGGAGCATATACCCTTGGTGGCCTTCATCGGAGATTCAAAAGTGTGTTTGCTGCTTCCTTATTATGCTACGTGTGTTGTATAGATTATTTATTCTAAGGGTGAACTAAGAGCATTAAAAAAGACCCATTTTGAAATTTCACTGAATTATTAAATTATAGTTGAATTATTGTGGTAGCTGAACATGACTAAATTATTAACTAATAGCTAGGAGATGAATGGATACTTTATTGGCCTAGCTATCCACTGTGAGATCAAGTGATGTTTTTAATGTAAAGACTATCATTTCAAAGAAAAGGGCGATTTTATAACTTTAAAACTCTAATGTTATGCAGCTCTTTTTTTTCTTCACTTACTCTGGTTATTTTACTATTCTAGTGCTTAAAATTCTATCTTTATACTTACTGCTCTTATGGACTCCAGGTCAATGTAACCAACTGCCTACTCAGTATTTCCATCTGACTGATAGATAAACACCTAAGACTTTGACTATCAGAGTAAAACTCTTTATATTACCTCCAAAACATGCTCCTCCTAATTACTATTAAATGAAAACTCCATCTTTTTATTAAAAATTTGGAGAGCATTATGCTAAGTGAAATAAGACAGGCAGTGAAAGACACAAATACCATATGATCTCACCTTTAACAGAAACCTAAGCAACTAAACAAGCAAGTAAGCAAAATACAACCAGAAACATTGAAATAAAGAACAAACTGACAGTAACTGGGGAGGAAGGGGGAGAGGGATAATGGGAGACAATAGGGGAAGGGGCATCAAGGAACATGTATAAAGGACACATGGACAAAGCCAAAAGGTTTGAGGGTGGGAGGCAGGGATGGGTGGGGTGTAAATGGAGACAACTATATTTGAACAGCAATAAAATGTATTTAAAAAAGGTTATTCTAAAAAATAATCATAATACTAAAGAATAAAACCTACCACAACCTTACTTGCAACATAACCTTCAACTAGTCTCCCTTTCCTAGATTTTCATTGCAGCCTCCTGACTGGCTCTTCTACTTCCAACCAAGCCTTCTTCTGTCTACTCTGAATGCAACAATGACTTTCTGTGTTGACATTTGAATCAGATCATGACACTGTTGTGTTCAAGACCCTCCAATGACTTCCCACCCCACTTTCAGTGGAGGATAAACTTGATCTGCTTTACCTGATCTGCTTTCCTGCTAGCTCTCTGACCTTGGCTCCTGTGATTCAATCCCTTGCTCACTCACTTTTACTGTACTTGTCTTCCTTAATGTTTCTGAGCTGGCCAGGCATCTTCCTTGGTAGAACATTTGCACATCTACTCCTATGGCCAGGATTGCTCTTTCTCTGTCCTCATGGCTACACAGTTTGTTGTTTCTGCTCCTGCAGACCTTTATCCACATCAATTGCAAATACTTTCTTATTCTCTCTATTTACTATATTTCTTACTCTTTTGTGTGCACTTTTCATAGTCTTTATTACACCATTTTTTATATGATACACTTTGCAAAGACAATACTATTTTTCCCTAAAGTCTGTTTCTCCCTTTAAGAAACTCTCAGAATCTAAGATCTATGTTGGCAGGGGTTATTATTTGATTATAATCTTAATCACAAGGTCTAGAAGGATACTTGACACTTAAAAAAATTCAATAAATTTGTGTTGAGTGAATAAAGGAATATAGAACATCAGCCACAATATTCTAATAACAAAAAATAACCTTAGATTTTCATGCTTAATTTTTAGCCATTTGCTTTCCACTTACCAGTCTACTCTATATACCCCAACTTTTAATATAATCATGTGAAATATTGTCTCAAGGTTTTGGTAACAATGTTTTTGTTCTTAGGCTGATAAGATTATCATAGGTATGAGGTCATTGGCCTTGTAATTCTTGCCACTAATTAGCAGTAAAGGGCTGGACCCACCTATTGGGAAAAGTTAGATCTGCCACAAATTCTGGTAATGAATGATTCATATTGGGTTCCTGTGTTCATAAGTAAGGGAATTTCATCTGTCTACAAGTATAACAATATGTCTACCTTTGCTGGTTTTTACTACTTCAAAAATGCAATCTAGTAGCTTGAAATAGCAGGGTAAAACATCTAGAAAAAAGATTTTCCAGGTCCAAATAAATACTGAAATTTAAAAATCACACTAACTTGGTTTTAGTTTTTAAAGAGGTTCAGAAAATTAT
This sequence comes from Carollia perspicillata, assembly GCA_004027735.1. NCBI lineage: Eukaryota > Metazoa > Chordata > Mammalia > Chiroptera > Phyllostomidae > Carollia > Carollia perspicillata. Next base: position 23,753 of record PVKM010006807.1, read on the forward strand.
CTTATTCAACATTTATACAGTTGCATTAATTTTACAACTTAAGTTTATTTACCAGTCAATGTCTTCTTAGAGAAAATATAGAGAATGACAACCCAATATAACAATTACCAGGTATTGGTATGTTTACTTATGTACATAATTAATTTATTTACCATCATTAGCATTGGGTTTCATTAGCTTTAACAATTTATTTCTGAAATCTAATGATCATATAATTTAAAAAAGTTTTTTTAAAAGTACTTATCAAGACATTCCAAGTAGACATAACTTAAGAAGGTACTGCATGATGAGAAAATACCACATGGGTACATGCCATTAGAACACAGAGCACATCATGAGGTCAAATTCAATGATATGTGTTTACTCCATAGTAAAAATACTAAAGTGATGTAGAAATAGCTTTCTGTCTATCTGAATCAGGAAGAGAATTAATGAGAACTGGAAAAGTTCTTATAAATCACCAGAGTTAATCTTCTTTTGTCATATGGGAGAAAAATAAGACCCAGATTTTTTAAAAAATGATTTAATTTATTGAAAGCGAGATTCTATTATGTATTACTAAACCAAGATAGTTTACACATAAAATAACTCAGAAAATATTTGTACAGTTGAACATACAAAGTCACAAATTGGCAATCTGCTAGAACTCTGAAATGACCTTTTAAAGACATTAACTTAAGGACAGCATCCTGCAGTGCTTCAAGATACAGTATATGTCTTTTTCTTAAAAAAAAAAATAATGCCCATTACATGGTTTTGTGTGCCTGATATCTCGAGCAAATAGGTCCAGAAATCAACTGTTGGAGGTAGGGGTGTCCACTCTCACAATCTTTTCTTGTGCTTCACCTCTAGAGTAGGGGTTTCTCAACCCATACATTTTCAGGATCCATGTGATTAAATGTTTCGGTTCTTGGGGGGAATAGAGAAAACAACTATGACAGTACAGGGTTATAAAGCTTGGTTGCTGTATGGTGATCTCTTGCCAGAAGACTAGAGGGGAAAGAAGGGAGTTAGGCATATTGGCAAAGGTGATTGATCTTTATTATCTTGAGAATATAAGATCGTTGCTACAAATGGTGCAGGGAGCAGTTTGAGCTCACTGAATTTGCTGGGATGCCTTTTGGTGTTCTTGCCTTGGTGACAGTCTTGAAAGGACAATTGCAGTCAAAGCCAGACAAGGACATGGTAATAGGAGCTCAGTCCCTTCAGAAATGAATGCCTGGCTTAATGTTCCTTTCCAGAAATCAAATTATTGCTGTGACAACAGCTGCAATAGTAAGGATCCAAAACTTTTCTCAGCAACACTCCTTTTTTAACATTCGATTTCTTTAGAAATTATGACTAACCATCACTTTCAAGAGCCAATGATCGAAAAAAGTCAATCAACTTAATGTGGGCAATGAGTAGATCTGAGTTGTGCAAAAGGTACACTGTAGCAAACAACATCGATATCCAGTGCTTTTTCTGTGTGTTCAGATCCAATGGTTTCTCACTATAGATACCTTCAACAAATTGCTTGAGGGTTTTCTGTGGCTGCCTGAAAACACTCTGCATAGGCTTACAGAGAGAAGGGGCTGCCATATGTATTGACAGTTAGAACTCCAGTTTTCTCACAGCTTGTGTGAGACAACGCTGGTTTTTTCTCTACAGCTACCCAGATATTCCCATGGCAATTGAGCCCTAGGTACCCACAGCTGCAACCTGCTCTTTAATACATTCTGTATTGATGTTCTTCCCTGTTTCACTTCTCTATTCCTCTCTTGGTACTTTCAGGGACCACTTTCCTAATAACTATTATTTGCAATAAAATCCTTGTCTCAGTGTCTGCAATTGGAAAAATCTAACCTAAGACCTATTGCATGTCAGGTAAGTGTGTTAAGGAAAGGACATGAGGATTGGGTAAGGAGAAATGTTAATAGAATTGTGAAGTATTGATATTTTAGATAATTTTATTAGGTAAAGCTTAATTGAGAAGCTGATATTTAAGCAAAGATCTGAAGCTTCTGAGGGAACCTGACAATGTCTGAAGGCAGAATATGTTAGGCAGGGGATATAGCAAAAACTGTGAGACTGAAACAATTCTGAAATGTTTTTGAAATAATGAGATGTCTATGACTTGGGAGCAGAGTAAGACAAAGAAAGGGTAGTAGGAAGTGAAATCAAAGGACGTGAGACAGTGATAGCATTAGGGGAGATTGTATTGAGTCTCATAGGTTGCTGTAAGATCTTCACTTTTTGTTCTAAAATGTACATCATAAGAGGGTTTTGGATGATTTTATCTGTCTTAGATTTTTAAAGGGTTCTGTTGGCTTTTTGTGTGTGTGTGTGAAGAATGGGCTCTATTGAGACAAAGACAAAAGAGGGAGAAAGTTATTACACAAGAAATTAATGGTAATTGTACTAAGGTGGTAACAGTGATTGTGGTGATAAGGGTTTAGGTTCTGGACATATTTTGAAAGTAAAATTAACTGAATTTGCTTGAGGGTTACAAATAATGTAGGAAAGAGAGTGATCAAAGGTAACTTCAATGTTTTAGACCTGATGAACTAAATGCAGACAGAGGTACAGAATACATGGAGAGGAACGGATTTTACAAAGAAGAGGTATAGAGTACCCCTTTAGATTTTTTGAATTTGAGATGCTCATTACACATCCAAGAGCAGATGTCAAATAGACGATTGTATATAGGAGTATGAATTTCCAGAGAAATGCCTAGATTCAAAATATTGATTCAAAGTTATCAGTAAATAGTCATTAGAACACATGTTATGTGCATTTTTCTAAGTATCAATATTTAAATAATATAATGTATATAAAGGCGATAATTAGAATTTTAAACTCTCTTGATCCCTTTTATACTCTCCTCTCACTCAACACTGATTATTGATTGAGACTCCAGGTTGTTAAATAGAAGATAAAATCAGTTTTTAGTTGACACAAACCTGTCACATCATCATAATAAGAGATAAATTCCTTCAAAATATTAAAGGTTTTTGAAGGAATAATAATTTTTATTAGTAAAATTGAATAAACAGAAAAGTAAAGGATAATTTACAATGGCATGATGTGTAGTTCCAAAATAAATGTTATTTGAATTAATGAGACAATTGTCAAAGGAAGAGCCAGAACATGCCCCATCCCTTTCTAAATAACCAAAAAATTCTAATGAGGATTCATTATGTTATCCTGTCAAATGGACAGTCTTGTGTATTTGGACAAATCCTTAGCTCTATGATTTAAAATGCTTTTGAAGGGATGTTTTTGTAGTGATGTGAGCATGTGAAAAATGAAAAAGTACAGTACACCCGTGAAAAAGTGGAGAGTTCATTATATAAGAACTTATTGTGTATCTAAATAATTTGATTATTTAAGTCATTCTGCCCATCCTATCAATTGGACATGTTTTATTCAGTGTTAAAGCTGATATAAAGATTTTTAAAATGACTCAAGTTATATGTTATCCCAGTATGAGAGGAGCATCTTTTCCAGTGGTACAACCTCATGGGTCATTGCCTGTAGCACAGGAATCTGCTACCTGACCCAGATGACTGAGGCCACCTCACCCATTGGTACCACTGAAGTCGAAGGATTCAATCATGGAGACTTCTAACATTAGAATAACTCCATGCTCAACTTGCATTAGCATCACAGAAGAAACACAGTGAGAAGCTATCAGAGTAGTATGAGGTCTCAATTAGAAGAACAGCTTAACTAGATTCCTGAGTTTCCTTGCTGTGTGATTCTAAGACATAGATTTCTAGCTTCTTAGTCTCAGGAAGCAGGAGATAGATACTTCCAAGGGAGAGGAGTAATTTGGACATGATTATTCTTCCTCTGTTCATACCTTATTCATTAAGGAAATTCTGAAAATAGGTACTAAAGGTTTTTATAAGTAGTCATGTTTTAAGGCTCTTGGGCTTTTAGGCACATTCTCCAAGTAAACTACTAGCTCCATTTTTTCTTTTACTTGCCAGTCAGAATGAGTCCATGGATAGAGGCATGAGTAGATGTTCTGCCAAATATTTTCATGTTTTTCCATGAATAAGACATGGTTGTTGTTCTAATATATGTTTGGAGAGCAAGTATTCACATAAAATAATACATTTTCATCTCATAGATCCCCAAATTCTCCATTGAGCAATAATCTCCCATTTTCAGTAGGAAACACACCACTAGACCTGCCACCAGCCTTGGGCATGCAAAATAAATAAATCAATGAATATGTCACCACGAACTGTCCCTATGTTCAAATAAACACTATAGGTCTTTATAGGCAAGTGTCAAAAGGAAGCACCCTTGTACTTCATGGGAATTTAACTTTTAATTCCAGAGCTAAGCAAATGAATAAAAATTACTTTTATATAAATTAGAGAACTTAACTGAGGTTTTTAACTCACTGAGAAAAGTATGCCAACTTATCGATTTCATTTATTTTTCCTGACATATAGGTAAAAGGTCTTAATATTTTAAAATGTGAAATTAAGTAATCTTAATATAAATTTATAACCATAAATTTTAAGAATCCATAAGAAAAGCCAACTTAGAAAATATCAAACTTTGACACACTACTTATCTATGTTTCAAAGAGAATGAGCACACTCTGATAATCTTATGGATCTGAAAAGAAAGTTGCTCCTGATGGTGTATGTAATACCGGGGATTTGACAAATTGAGTCCTAAGGTGAGTTTTTATAATTATTATTGTGAAGACAGGGTAATTTTCAGGAATGCTAGGTAGTCACATAAATGAAGAGAGTAAGTCCTTTTTATTTGTAACCCTGTTTTAATTTTTTTCCAGAAAAAGAAAGTTTACACCAGCATCATTCAATAAACAATACATTCTTTTCTGCATTTGTAAAAATGTGGAACAAGATTTTTGTGTTTCTGTTAAATGTCTGTATTACATGCCTACCTTTTTTCTGGCTGCACCATTAATGCAATTTATCAAAAGCCTTTATTGCTATTTAGTTGTTTAGGTATAGAAATGCCCCCAAATGCTCATATTCTCTAAGCAACTCAAATTTTAATTCTCAGCTTTATTTTGCCATTTCTATGATGCTTTGACATTTTTACATTTTTATATATTTATTTTAAGTGTCCTTGATAGCCCATGAAACATGTAAGGTATAATTTTAAAAGAATAATTAAAGAAGCATATTCATTGTAAAAACTATGGAAGACAGCTCATTAAGTGTTTTTGTTTATTTACTTTTGTTTGATTTGTGTCTTTTTTTTTTTATTTTAAGTGTTTTTATTTATCTTTAGAGGGGAAGGGAAGGAGAGAAGGAGAGAAATATCAATGTATGGTTGCCTCTCGTGTGTCCCCTGCTGGGAACTGGCCTGCAACCCAGGCATGTGCCCTGACTGGGAATCGAACCGTGATCCTTTGGTTCATAGGCTCGCGCTCAATCCACTGAGCTACACCAGCCGGGGCTGATTTGTGTCTTTTTTTTAAAGCTACAATTCCACCACCATACAAATTTGTTATATATAATAAAATATTTTTCCAGCATCTATTTTAATTGAGATAACACTGGTTTCTGACATTATGTAGGCTTCAGGTACAGCATTGTAATTTGCCCTGTGGGTACTGTGCTCAGCACTGAGTTTGGTTTCCATTAGTCACCATACACTTGACCCTGTTATGCATTTTACCCTCTTTCCATCTCCTTTCTCCTCTGCTCACCACCAACCTGTTGTTTGTGTAATTTGTTTGTTTATTCATTTTATTTTTGCTTTTTATATTTCGCATGTTAGTGAAATTATTTGGTATTTGTCTTTTTCCTGTCTGACTTATGTCACTTTGCATAATACCCTTAAGGTCCCTCCATGGTGTCACAAATGGCTGCGTTTCACCTTTTGTATGGCTGAGTAGTATTCCATAACATAGATACAAGATGGGCAAAAGTAGGTCTGCAGTTCTATGTAAAAGTGTTTTTTCTTCTTATTATGTGTTAATTATTACATTATTTCCATATGAACAACTATAAACCTGCTTTGCCCATACCTGTATATACATATATAGCACATTTTTATCCATTCATCCTTCAATGGACACTTAAGTTGTTTTCATACCTTAGTTATTGTAAATAATGCTACAATGAATATAGGTGTTTATGTATCATTTCAAATTAGTGTTTTTGTATTCTTCTAATATAGACCCAGATTTTTTTTTAATTTATGTTTTTTGTATCATGTTAATTGTAATCCAGGAGACATATAATGAGGTAGTTTATGTTATACTATGATTCCTTCAATGACCATGTGTCTACTCTCTTTCACTTTGAGAAGGAAAGGAGCTAGTATTGATCCACTCATACATCCCTAACGCAAATTGAGCCAATTAGAGACTTTCCCTAGGCAGGGCCCTTTTCTTTCTGGATACAGACATACTCATATACTAACACAAAGATGTCAGGGGCCATGGTTTCTTCCTCTGTGTTTAGAATTGTGCCTACAGAAGGAGAAAGTAAAGCCAAGGAGAAAGCAAGATAAGAAATAAAGAAAACTTGAAGGCTCTGGGATCCTTGGTTATAATCTTTACCTTTATGTTGTCTTGGTTCTGTTCTTACAAACTTTGATTTTTATTTAGTTTTTTATACTAAGTTCTGTGAAGAGCTCTAAATTTACCTATCATTTTATAAGATGGGTGTTTGGAATCTCTTACCTGCACCAAATAAGTTCTGACCAATAAATAAAGATAACAAATATGCCAATAGCATTTTGTTTTTTTTCCAAGTACCAACCATGTGCAATCATTTCTAGTTTTGAGTTCAATTGCTATCAAGCATGTTCTGGATAAGATTATTTGTTCTAAGCATTATAACACAGATATTTACTTTCTAGTAAAATAAATGAGTGGCTATAATATTTTATACTAAGGTTGTATCATAGTTTAATTAGTTTCCATATCGTGGGCCAATTTTTTACCAATTATACATAATACTGAAATGGACATTTGTTCAGACTTTTACTTCTCTATCTTAGATTAATATTAAAAGATAGATCCCCAAATATAGAATTAATATGTCAAAGGGATAATCATTTTAATGACTCTAAATTCCTATAGACAAAATGCTTTCCAAAATGGATGAACTGATGATTTTCCCCCAACCAGAACTATTTCCACCATTAGGTGGTAATACTTATTCAATACTTCTAATTTAGAAAGTAAAATGTTATAACTCATTGATGTTTTAATTTGTGTTTATTTGATTAACAGTGAGGTTAAACATCTTTATATATGGTATGCTATTTAATACACTTGACCTATTAGTATAAAATCAAATAACAATTAATGAGAAAAACTGCTCATATACTGACTTTGTGTAAATTATACAAATCATTAGTTACCTGGAGTTTAATGCCTAGATGTTAAAAATACCAAACTTATTTTTTGTTAATGACACTAAAATTTTTTACCTATATTTAGACATTGGTGACTAAGAATCTTCATATAAATTTACTAAGCATACTACCTATGCTGGAGTTTGATTGAAAATGCATTGTTAAAAATGTCTCAGACATATGTAGATGAACTATAGTGGTTATTTATTCAACAGTGAGCATCACAGAGGTATTTCAGGCTTCTCTCCTCTCCCATATCATGGGCATCTTAGTACTAAAGAAAGCATCACTCCCAGTAGCAGATTTTAAAAAAATCTCTCTCTCTCCAAGCAGCAGCGTGACTTTTGACACTTTCAGGCAGATTAAGAACTGAAGTCACAGTGGGCAGCCATAAGAGCCTAAACACACTGAGCAATGGGTCTCTCCATTGGTGGGAGGAAATTAGTGGCCAAAGCCTTTAAAACCTTGGATCAATGGTGGTGATGTGCTACAGGGAATCTATGAACAAGCTGCTTTCTTTTCTATCTCACAGGGGGCATCAGTAAAGAGTGTGATTCGTTGAAGTCAATAGAGACCATTGTGAAAGTAGTGTGTATGTGTGGACTTAAACTAACCTGAGATAGAGCTAAAAGGGAAATAAAATATGTGGCTAAATCTGTCATTATTACTTCTTACATTTAGATTAAAAAATCTTCTCAGACACCTAACAAAATGAAAATAACAAAACTTTACAAATGTGCAAAATCATATTTTTTATTTCAGAAATAATCTAGTTGTGAAACATTTTTATTTCAGGAATAATGGGGAAGACATATGCTCTCCCTTCTGACTTGATGAAAAATGACAGTCTCCAGTGCATCATAATTGACATAGAATACAGGGTGATATGCTAGAATGCCAAAAGCAGGGAAGCAAATATGCAGCTGAATTCAAGTCCAGATTGGCTACTTTAAAATGTATTACAGGTTGGAAGTTTCCATTCTGCTGATACACAGGTTAACCTTAAAATTTTCCTATCCACCCTTTTCTTGGGTTCTCCCCTTTTGTACCCACTGCTTTTTCTGGACAAGAATAAGGACCACACAGAATCACTCTGAAGTTGAAGACAAATAGGAGGTAATGCTGGAAACTAATCAAGATGAGAGATGGAAGCTTCAGTGAATTGTTCTTGAATACTTTGTCCCAGCTCCTTAAGCAGGGACATCTATGAGTCACCCTCACTAGTTAAAAATACATGCTTTAATTGCTAAATCTCCTTCTGAGAGTTTTGAATATTATCTTTTGAATTTTAGTAATGAGAGACAATTGTATTCCCTCATAACATCCCTTCTTCCCCTTCTCTTTTTTATAAAAATTGGTATTCCTGTTTTCAGTTAAATCACTAATCAGTGATGACTTGATTGTGATGATGTAAATGTCCCCTGAAGAGCAAAGGGTATAATATAATTACATTTCTTCATGGAGGTTCCATGATTCTGCCTTTCCTGTTAAATTGCCCAGGTCTTTATCAGCTATTTTTAAATGTCTTGTTTTAGCACCTATTTTATTTTTGTACACCAAGATGTTCCCTCTAAAAACTTAATGTTGTCTTGCTCCAAAATGGACTGATTTTTGTCTTGTTGCCACCCTAGGCTTTATTTTTGTTACTGTATTAGGTTGGATCAACTGTGTATATTAATGCATAGATAGCCATATCTATCTATCTCTATCTGTATCTATCTACATCTACATACATGTGTCTCTCTCTATATCTTATTATTGGTTTGCCCTCTTATTTTATGAGCGCACCCTTAAATGACTTGCTAAGAAAAGATGAGGGGCAGTTAAATTTCCTGGGTTCTCACACTACTGATAATATCTGTAACCTACCTGCTGTAATTGGTTGGCAGTTTGGGAACAAAATTCTCTGTGGATGTTCTATGTTGACAAGTTTAAAGTAAGTATGATTCTTATTGCTCTTTAGGTGATATACCTAGAGGCATTTAAGATTTTCCATTTACTTGTGTTCTGAAATTTTACACTGATCTTTGAGTACTTTTTTCATTTCTTTTCCTGAGCTCCTGTGAACCTTCTCTCTAAAGATATGTGTTCTTCAATCCTGGAAGCTCAAGGTGTGTTACTTCTTTGACACTTTTGTCTTCACTTCTTGTTTTTGCTGACTAGATTTCTTAGTGCTCTGATGTCCAAGTTCTTGGATTGATGCCTCGTTCTAGTATGTATTGTTTCATATTGTTATAGTTTTTCCTTTATAATTCTAATTTCTAAGATAATTTATTGGTTTCTCCATTAAAATAATTTTAAATCTTTTGCTTTTTTTTTTCACTGCAGTGGTCATAGGTTAAGTTTCCAAGAGCTAGTTCTTGTTCTCTCATTGTTCTGTTCTGGGTGCGGCATCTCTCACCCTTCTATCCAAAGGCACACTTTTTTCCTGTGGTACTAGTATTCTACATAGGTTCTCCCTCCTACAAAATTACATTTTCTATTTGATTTTTAGTGGTCTCTGTATCATATTAGAGACTATTTTTACATGTCAAATATGGGAGGGCTATGTTCTAATCTAGGAACCCAAGATTCTTTGGGTATTCTACGTATGTGGGTATTGCACCTTAGCTAGAGAAATTTGCTTTAATAAAAGTGAGTAGGGTCTTGGATATTTCCTTGGAGGGTTTCTGAACGTTCAAATGAAGAAGTGTTTTTTATTCTCTTACTCTTTTATCTAGAATGGAAACTTCAGAACTGCTGCCTAAAGAGATATAATCCGACAGTGGGAAAGAAAAGGTTGTAGTATTTTTCATATGCAGGTTTGATCTTAATCCCATTGTTTTCAGTCCTGTATTTTTTCTGGTTTTTATCATACGAAGTACCCAGCATTTTCAGGATTTTTTTCTTTTCTTTTTGGAGAGGAGTGAAGAACCAAGATGGTTACCTTCTTATTGATAATTCCCTCTAGTCTGTGTAGTTTTCCCCACAACTATCATTTTTCCTTCTACTTTTCATCCTCCAGAAACATAGTGAAATATTTAATACATTTATGCACACTTTCGCTCTTATATTCTTTGTTGTTTTGAATTTTGGGCTTTTTATCCCTTTACATTTTATTAATGTAATTTTTCTGTAGAAATGAAAGCGATGCATTTGAAGACAATCTACCATCTTTTATTAGAAGTCCTTCATTGCACTTGAAAAAAGTTACCTCTATAATCAAAAAGTGAATTGGGGATGGATTCAACTTCATCTAGAACCTCGGAAAGCTAATTGTTTAAGCATTATCTTTTGTTTAAACTAGCTGATGTCCTAGTACACTTCATAAACCCTTTCATTTTCCCAGAAGTCATGTTATTGAACATCTTTCTCCTTTCTGCTCCAATTACCTACTATTTATTCTTCAAGATGTAGCTTATATAGCACTTCCCAAGAACAGCTATTCTGACTCTCAGTATGTATTAAATAACCTTCTTCTGTAATCCAGTTGCATACTGTTTGTATTTTATTGAACTTTATATGAATTCATCTGTGTTGTCAACTATATTGAAATCCTTGCCTTATTTGTCTGTATCTTCCCAGCACCTAGCAGAGCTTTTAAACAGAAGTAGAAATGATAGCATGTACTTTAAAATATTTATCAAGTAGATAAATGAATAAAATAAATGTGTCTTTTATAAATATGTTTCCAACATGAGCCACTAGTATAAAATAGTTGGCAAAAATGTCATTGCATTCTGAAGTGGAATTGAGGAAAATATAATATTTGTTAAAATAAAAAAGGTAAAAGTTTGACATAGGTTCAATCATAGCTTGAAAATTGTACATACTTCTGAAAATTACATTCTAATAGATATATTAAGAAACATAATTATAGTATGATAGGAGATGGGAAACATGATATATAGAAGTCTGAAAACCATGACAGAACAGCAGTTGATGAAGTAAATTTTCATCTGATATATTGAAGGCTCCAGGACATGAAGGATATTCCCAAATATGTGAAGAGTTCTGATATGATTGTAGAATTCTTATTTCTTTTAGTAACTTCAAAAGACAAATCTAGGTGAATAGGTAGTAGAGGTTTGGTTCAATATGAGAACAAACTTCCTAACCAGAACACTTTGCTCACAAGGAAATGGCTCTCTTTCTCTTTCATGAAAGGTTTCAAATTGACCACATCTTTGGGATGTTTCAAAGAGTTTTCCTCCATAAGGACAGAAGTTGAACTATAGGATCTCTAAAAAGCTCTTCAATGTCAAGCATTTGTGCAGTGGAATAAAAGGATTTAGCTGAATTGAGATGTTATCCAAATAGGGGAATTAGTGAATTATAAATTACAGGCTATCTACATGCACATTATATATGGTGAAACTTAAATATAATATTAGAAAAATGTAGTGGTCAAAACAATAATGAACTGTGATCAAAATTAAAATGATGACATCTTTTCGAGCTATTACTTTATTTTATGTAATCCATAATGTATTTTTTTCCTCAAAGTGTTTGTTATTTATTGGAACTATTCCTTTCAACTTCAGGTATTCTTAATTTTTCAGGTGATTTAAAAGAACTTTAATGGTTGAAAGAGTTGAATAAATGAATGGCCAAATTAAATATCTTTTATAGACCTGTGCATATAATGAATTAATAATGATACTTAGACTTTACATGCTTCCTTTAAGATCTAGCATTCATATAACTGACATAACATATTATAGTTAAAATTATTAGCTTTTAATATAGAGGCAAAACTGCATGATACAAAAACAATGATTCTGAATGATTTCATTTACAACCTCACTCACAAATGAAAATATATTATTTACTTTATAATTATCATTGGACTTCAATGTGATTAAGGATGCTCTCCTGCTTGTTTGTACTAGAAGAGTGAACTTTTACATCTCTCCTAAATTACTAACAAAATTGAAAAATTCTTGTTTCACCCTGGCTGGTGTAGCTCAGTGGATTGAGCGTGGGCCTGTGAACCAAACAACAGCAGTTTGATTCCCAGTCAGGGCACATGCTTGGGTTGCAGGCCAGTTCCCAGCAGGAGACACATGAGAGGCAACCACACATTGATATTTCTCTCCCTCTCTCCTTCCCTTCCCCTCTAAATATCAGTAAATAAAATCTTGAAAAAAATTTAAAAAAAAGAAAAATTCTTCTTTCAATTGTCCCCAAAATATTTATTAAAAATATGCTGTGATATCTATTATATTGCTTTTATTACTTCAAAATACAATGATAAAAGGTTTTTAATTCAATTTAAGTTATTCATTACTCTTCAGACATATTTGGTGTTTAATTTTTATAATTATTTTTGATGTAAATAATCTATATGTACTTGATACTTGAATTTTGATGACTCATGTAATGAGTTCTGCATCTAACAAACATTTGGTAGAAAAAGCTTCTTTCTGAAGTTTGATTTTTTTACACGAGAATCTGCACAAATCCCACAAAGTTACTATGCAGAGACAGATGTTTGCTATAAACCACAGTTCAACCCTATGCACTGCCACTGTCTTCTTTCCCTTCCATATATCATCACCAAAAAATAACAAGATAATAGAAAACAAGTTTTGATTCCAGAATAATTTTGGTTGATGATGATGAATGAAGCAGAATAGACAGCTTGATTTTCATAAGTTAAATTGAACTTGCAGTGCCAAATGCAGCAACAACAGCAAAAAGATTAGCAGATATGACAAGGAAAAGAGAAGAATTTATGTGCAAACACATAATGTCATTTGAAAAAAAAACAGGTGTTATGAAAATGTACAAATGCATAGATACTGAAATGCTGGCAGGAAAAAAAGATGCTAAAATACATTATCTAATGTTGGAAGCAATTGTTATAGAGAATCGGGGCCAAGTAAACAGAGCAATGTAGTTTCAGAAAATAACTTCATTTTATTTGGGTTATATAAGAAACCATACCTAGGTTCTTTTGGCATACAATACAAGTGATTATAAGGGACTACCAAAGGAGACTGGTCTCCAAAGGAGAAAATTGCCTGGGTGCCATTATGACTATTTTAACAAATATAACAAACATTCCCCGTCATTCATCTTTCACCCTTTTTCTTCAAAAAGGCTCAACTTGGAACAGTGTCTTGAGGTTACACTCTAAAAAGTAAATAAAATGTTTCTCCATTAGTAGATGGAAGTTATTGTGATAGTAACTTTTTTCTAAAGTTTATGACTTCTTAGAAAGCAAACAGAAAAGTTAATCAAAATAACTTTGCAAAGCTTATTTTAATCTAAAAATAACCTACGTTTTTCTCTATCAATGGAATTATTTAGCTTTTTAGATAACATACTCTGTATTTAAATACATTCATGGTATTGCCTGTATCTCTCTATAAAATGGAAAGTTTTTGTCTTAAATCAGGCTAAGTCAATAACTATTGTATATGTTTCTCCCACACCAGCCCTCAAGTTAGTGACATATACCACATGTCTTTAATTCTTGGTGTTAGAGTGACTTTAAATATTTCAGTTTGCTTTCTGTGATATTAGTTTTCATTGGTAAGGTGTCAAGTTTGACTTGTAACTGTGGAATTATGAATTAATCCCAAGTAAATGGCCCAATACATTTTTTCAGTTGTCTTCTTGCTGTATGTAGGTGTGTGTAGTTGACAGAGCAGCTTAGAAATTCCACAAAAACTAAGGGAGTGTGCTCAATTGCATCTATTTTCAAAGAATCCTATGTATAGTTGTTTAAGTTTAATCATATTACTTAATCCTTTTAGGCCTTAACTGTTTTCATTTGTAATATTTTGCAATTGGTTTGAATGATCCCTAATGTTCACAACAAACCTATTACATTGTATCAGATTGCCAGCATATCTGCGAACACTGGCCTGTAAAGGTCAGCAGAAATTGTTTGACTATTTTTGTTATTTAACTAAATTGTATACAGGTTATATATTTGGCTGAGCGTGCAGGTTGTGTTAGGATAGGTTATCAGAAAAGTTATTGGTATGGTTTTATATTAAACTATTACCTGTTGTAGTAAGTCATAGCCAATAAAACATGCAAGAAATTATTGAGAAGAATGTCAGAATTTCTTTAAATTAATGAGGAAAAACAATATCTAGCTTAAATTCATCCTCTCAAGATAAAAAAAAAATGACCTCAATCTATTTGCACTGAAAACAGTGTTCAGAAGTGAACACATGCACAAAAACACTCCTTCATATGCACATGAGCTCATGTGTGCATATGGAGTGTATTATTTTACTTTAAATAAAACAATGTTGTACATAATATCTTTACTTTGCTTACAAATGTCATGTACTACCAGCATATATAAAAGATGAACAAATCATTGCTGCTGATTTTGTTTTTTGCAGAAAACTTTAAAACTATAGCTGAAGTTTTTGATGTTACTATTGTCATCAGAGAATATACATTAGTAAGAAAGGTCATGATATAAATTATTCCATGTTCCACTGCCCCTTTATTTCCTATTTGCAACTACTGAAAAATTATTGTATTAGGTGGAAAGTGACAACTGAAAATTAGGAGGAAAATAATTGTAATTCTGTTTTCTTCTGGGGATATACTAAATCTCTATATGTCAGTGTTTATAAGATACCTAACACTCTAACGATGTACAAACTATAGCAGGAAGGGTTGACCTGATCATATTCATCACCAAAACAACAGAGGAGCTACTTTAAATTTTTTTAAGTTTTCTTTTTTTATTTAATTGTTGTTCAAGTACAGTTTTCTGTCTTTTTTTATTTAACAGAACATTATTGGTGTTGTACATATTGTCAATTATTAATACTTGATGTTGCAATATTCATTTCCATTTATCATGACCTGCTGGCTGGAATGTTTCAAGATCTTTATAACTAGCTTTTTATGGAGTATTCTACACATAAACTAAAATAGATTCCAGCTTAATGCATCCCATGCATTCACTATTCAGCCTCCACAGTGTTTAACATAGGCTCATCAAGGTTCTTCTGTAATGCAGCCCTCTTTATCTCTTTCACTTAAATTCAATCCCAAGATTCAAATGCACATTCTTTCAAAATGAGTTTAAATGATGAAAACTTTTTTCTCAAATACAATCACATCATCATTGCACTATTATTTCAATTAGATTATCAATCATTTGGTTATTATCAGTAATCTCATGTGCATTTGTATCCTTCAATAATCTCATGTACTTTTTTCTTTACCTTAGTTTGTTTGGTTTAGAATTCTACCAAGATCCAAACTGCATTTTGCTTGTGTGTATATATGTATACATACATATACACATTTATAAATATATATAAATGTGTGTGTATATATATATATACACACACCATACTGTTGTATCTATGAATTTTTTTAAACATTTTCACTTAATTTCTTCACCTAGCTCTGCAAAACCCCTTCCCCTCTAAATGGCTGCCAGTTCTCTGTACCTATGTCTGTTTCTATCGGGTTTTTTGTTTCTCCATACTGTTTTCCACAGTGGCTGCACCAATCTGCATTCCTACCAACAGTGCATGAGGGTTCCATGTTCTTCACACCCTCGTCAACACTTGTTTGTTGATTCTGACAGGTGTGAGGTGATATCTCATTGTGGTTTTAATTTGCATTTCTCTGATGATTAGTGACATGGAATATCTCTTTATATGTATTTTTGGAGTATCTTTTCATATGTCTATTGGCCATCTGTATATCCTCTTTGTAGAAGTGTCTTTTTAGGTACTTTGCCTATTTTTTAATTGTATTATTTTTTTGGTGCTGAGTTGTGTGAGTTTCTTATAAAATTAGATATTAACTTTTTATTAGATGTATTATTGGCACATATGCTCTCCTATTCAGTGGTTTGTCTTTTCATTTTGTTAGTGGTTTACTTTGCTGTGCAAGACCATTTTAGTTCAATGTAGTCCCATTTGCTTTTTATCTTCTGTTTCCCTTGCCTGAGAGATATCAGAAATAATATTGTGATGAGAAATTCCAAAATTTTACTGCCTGATTTTTATCTAGGATTTTTATTGTTTTAAGCCTTACATTTAAATCTTTAATCCATTTGACTTTATTCTTATACATAGTATTAGAAGATGGTCTAACTTCATTTTTTGCACATAGCTGTTCAATTTTCCCAATATCATTTATTGAATAGACTGTCTTTACCATATTGTATGTTCTTGCATCCTTTGTCAAATATTAATTGACCATATAAGTGCAGGGTTATTTCTGGACTCTATTCTATTCTATTGGTCTATAAATCTGTATTTATGCCAGTACCAGGCTGTTTTGATTCCTGCAGCCTTGTAGTATAGTTTGATATTAGGTAACATGATTTCTCCAACTTTGTTCTTCTCAAGATTGCTTTAAGTATTTGGGGTCTTTTGTGTTTCCATATAAATTTTTGGGTTTTAGTTCTGTGAAGTACATCCTTGGTATCTTGATAAGAATTGCATTAAATTTATAGATTACCTTGGGTAGTATGGACATTTTAAAAGTTAATTTTTTGTATTCACGAGCACAGTATTTACTTCCATTTATTTATATATATTTAATTTATTTATTTAGGGTCATATTATATTCTGAGTACAGATCTATTATTTCCTTGTTTAAATTTATTCTTAGGTATATATTTTTATTTTTTTGATGGAATTATAAATGGAATTGTTTGCTTACTTTCCCCTTCTGATAGTTCAGTATTGATGTATAAAAGTGCAACCAATTTCTGGATATTTACTTTTTTATCTGCTACTTTCTGAATTTACAGTTTCAATAGTTTTTTGGTGGAATCTTGACAGTTTTCTTTCTTTCTTTCCAGTTTGGATGCCTTTTATTTCTTCTTCTTGTCTGATTGCTGTGCCTAGTATTTCTAGTACATTAATTTTTTAAAGAAACACAAACCTTTTGTCCTCTCAAGCTTCCCACATTCTGTATTTTGCTGATTACATCTTTATGGTGGTTTTGAATATGTTTCTTTGACCAATAGTTACCATAAGCTGAACATGAGATCTAGACACCTGATTGGTTTCAAGTTCAATATTTGGTAAGTTTTTTTAAAAATATTGTATTTTTAGTTATAAATTGTGACACACCAGGAAGCACAAAGTAGATTATTACTTCTCTTTTTGCAATAACAAAATCACTCAGTGGGTAAAATTGCTATCAACTTATCCATTCTTTATAAAGATTTTTATTAGTTTTCCTACATTTCCCACTGCCAATTACCCCACTAATATTTTTCACATATTTAACATCAAGACAATCAAATTATTACTGTATATGAACTATTTCCATGTTTACTATCTTGTTGTATTAATCTGATTACTGCATAAGTTCCAAAATAAATTCCACTGTAATTCTGATAGAATTACTTCAACTTAAAAAAATGACATATGCCCATATTTAAAGAGCTGTTTATAACACATATGTTTTCCATATGCTATATTTACATGTTGTGCATATATATATGAATGTCCAGCATATATAAATTATTGTGTCATCTTTATTATATTACTTTTGATTAAGTCCTTGTTATTCTAGAGCTGTTCCTAATGTTAATGAGATCATCATTCCCATTATGATTTAAGCTTATTATTTACTGGCATAAAGGAAATTTATTTTATTTTGTGTATATTATCCAGATACTTTAATGGACTTTCATTAGTTATAATATTCTTGTTAATTTTATTTGTAAATATAAATCTGCCAATAATGATAATAATTATTTCCCTTAATATTTGTAATAATGTTTTATTATATTGCAACATTCTCTGCAACCTTGAGAACAATATTGAGAATTATTTGTCTTATTAAATACCCTTTGTTGTTGTTTGTTTAGATTTAATTAAAATACTTCTATTATTTCTGTTAAGTATGATGGTTTCTGTTAGTTCTAGATATTTTAACATGTTTAAAATATTTGGAATTGTACACTTCAAACCTATATAATTTTATTAACCCCAATAAATTTAATTAAAATATTTATAATGTTCCTTATATTTTATTAATTAGTAAGCTTAAGAGCAATTACATTAGCAATAACCAAGAAGTCTTGTTTCTCCTTTTCTTTACCCTTTACTTGATTCAGGAGGTAAACAAATGGATTTGAGTCCTTTAAATATTTTTTTCTATGCCTACTGGCCCTATGTTAAACCTTGTCAGTAAAGGACACTGAGGAGTCATTGCAGGAAGAAGGGGTCTTTCCTAAAATCTTGCAGCAGGCTCTTCTAGGACAGACAGCCACAGCATTACAGTATGTGGAAGCTAGCAGCACCCAGCACCCAGCAGCTTCCTCCAGCACACCCTTCTGGAGATTTTACAGCACTGTGTCTCTAATGGGACCCCTTCCATGAATAGATTTATAGTGGCACTACTTCTCTTCTATCACGTAGGAAGCATTGTTCATGCCTTCTCTAACAAGGTTAGACTCTTACTGAAGGTGGTGGTGGTGGTGTGCGTATAGGTTCTTCCTTGGGCACTCAATCTCAGCTTTAGGACATTTGGTTCTGTGCAAACATCCAAAACAAAAAAACCAAAAACCACATATGGTTCATTCCTAAATGGTTCTTAAAATTTGGTCCTATCCAAACATCTACATATAGAAAATGTCCCTGAGTGCAGATAACCCATAATGGTTATGTAATGGCTTTCATTTACAGAATTATAGTACATAGAGAAATTATCATATTTAGCCGAGTAATTATGTTGTAGCTATATTGCCAGTAATGATCTTTCTTGCCTTGGTAGCCTATCTGGTCATATACTGTAGGGTTATGTAGATGGGCTGGCATGGACCAAATGTTTCCATGGATGGTTTGGACAGGACTAAATGTCCACTAATGCTTGGGGAACACTGGCCACTCCTTATATCTACTATTCCTCTATTTTTCAGTTCTCTTTACTTATTTAAGCCAATTCTGTGGAATTTCCCCCTCAATTTCTTGCTATAATTCATAATTCTTTTTTTTT
>PVKM010006808.1:0-43191 GCA_004027735.1 Carollia perspicillata
ACACAACACTGAAGAATGAAATCAAGGAGGACACAAACAAATGGAAACATAGACCGTGTTCGTGGATTGGAAGAATTAACATCATCAAAATGTCCATATTACCCAAAGCAATATACAGATTCAATGCAATACTTAGCAAAGTACCAATGTCATATTTCACAGACATAGAACAAACACTTCAAAAGTATATATGGAAACATAAATGACCCCGAATATCACCTGCAATTTTGAGAAAGAAAAACAATGTAGGAGGGATCACAATACCTGATACCAAACTGTATTACAAGGCCACTGTAATCAAAACAGCCTGGTACTAGCATAAAACCAGGCACATAGACCAATGGAACAGAAAAGAGAGCCCAGAAAGAAACCCAAGTCACTATAGTCAGTTAATATTTGACAAAGGGGGCAATACCATAAAATGGAGTAAAAATTGTCTCTTCAACAAATGGTGTTGGGAGAACTGGACAGCTATGTGCAAAAAAATGAAACTCGAGCACCAACTTACACCACACACAAAAATAAATTCAAGATGGATAAAAGACTTAAATATAAGCTGTGACACCATTAAAATCCTAGAGAACATAGGCAGGAAAATCTCAGATATCTCATGCAGCAACTTTTTTCCTGATATATCCCCCAGAGCAAGGGATATAAAGGAAAGAATAAACAAATGTGATCTCATCAAAATAAAAGCTTCTGCACAGCTAAAGAAAACAGCATTAAAATAAAAAGAGACCCAACTATATGGGAAAACATATTTGCCAATGATACCTCAGACAAGGGTTTAATCTCCAAAATATACAAAGAACTTACACGACTCCACTCCAAGAAGACAAGCAACCCAATTAAAAAATGGGCAAAGGAGGACATACAGAGGATTCAGAGATACATGAAAAGATGCTCAATATTGCTAGCCATCAGAGAAATGAAAATTAAAACCACAATGAGATACCACTTGACACCAGTCAGAATGGCCATCATAAACAAAGCAACAAACAACAAGTGTTGGAGAGGTTGTGGAGAAAAGTGGAACCTAGTTCACTGCTGGTGGGATTGCAGACAGGTACAACCACTATGGAAAAAAGTATGGAATTTTCTGAGAAAACTAAAAATGGAACTGCCTTTTGACCCAGCAATTGCACTGCTAGGATTATATCCCAAGAACCCTGAAACACCATTCCAAAAGAACCTATGCACCCCAATGTTCATAGCAGCACAATTTACAATAGCCAAGTGCTGGAAGGAACCTAGGTGCCCATCAGTAAATGAGTGGATCAAAAACTATGGTACATATACACAATGGAATTCTATGTGGCAGAAAGAAAAAAGGAGCTCCTGCCCTATGCAGTAGCATGGATGGAACTAGAAAGCATTATGCTAAGTGAAATAAGCCAGGCAGTAAAAGACAAATACCATATGATCTCAGCTTTAAAAGGAACCTAAGCAACAAAATAATCAAGCAAGCAAAATATAACCAAAGACATTGAAATAGAAAAGGGGATGACAGTATCCAGAGGGGAGAGGGGAGGGAATTTCAGGGGAAAAGGGAGGGGATTATAGGAACAAGTATAAAGGACACATGGAAAAAAACTAAGGCGGGTAGAAATGGGAGGGAGGTGGGGAGCACTGGTAGGGGTGGACTGGGATGGGAGTAAATGACAGAAAACTGTACTTGAATAACAATTAAAATAAAATTAAAAAAAGAATTTATTAAATAAATATTGGGATGTGTGATCATCATTAAAAAATTAAAAACAAAAATGAGCTTCCAACATTTTTCACAGGACCACTCCATCCAAACATAGGGAAACTCAGGTGCATAGATTCCCAGTGACCTTTGGAGGAATGCTCAACCCATCTGTGAAGTGGTAGAATCAGGATTCAATACTAAGCAGTATCCTCTAGAACTGTGTCCCTGACGACCATACAATACTGCCACTGAGGCAGAAACAGGATTAAAAAAGCTTGAGATCAAATCATAAATGATAGATCAAATTCCATTTCAGGAATTGTTATCTTGTTGTATTGGCATAAAAAGTAATGGTAGATTCAGGGAAAGGTGTGATAAAGCCAACTCTTTTATACAAGAGATGATGGCACAAGCTTTTTGGAGGGTAATATAGTATTATGAATTCAAAGACTTAAAAGGGATTTCTGATCCACTGATCTCATATCAGATATTTATGTTCAGAAAATAATTGGAGAAATGTATAAAGACATATGTGTATAATTGCTCATGGCAATAATATTTTAAATAAAAAAATGAAAAGTCTAACCTAAATTAACAGAAATATCTGCAGTCCTCTGCACATTCCATACATTTCCTTGTCTCTGGATTAGCACCTTGCAAGTGCCTCAGCCTGGAATGCTTTTGTCCCTCTTTACATAATAAACTCCCACTAGGCCTTTGAGGCCCAAGGCAAACTTCTCCTTCTCCATGAATATGTCCCTGGATCTCCTGAGTTGAAATTTATTACTGCTTCCCCCTGTAGCTCCAGATTACCTTACCAGTGAATCCAACACCTCTGTTTCATCTTCCCTTATCAGTTTATCAGTTCCTGGCTCTCACTCAAGGCAGTTTCTGCTCTCACATGGCCTTCTGCATCTAACTACCTCCCACCCCCATCCCATGGTGTCTGGAACATGGGGGATCCTCACTGATACTGAATTGAATTTCATGGGCATCATGATTTAGAAAGCACATTCACCTTTGATTTTTTACAATGTTAAAAAAAGCAGCAGAATAATGAAATAGCCATTATAATTATTTTTTAAAAGCAACACAAGTAAATATCTCTATTCCCATTTTAGAGATAAGGAAATGGAGGCTAAGAATGGAGTTTTCCAAAGGTCACACAAACAATGAGGAATATATGCAATGATCTCAGCACAACACCAAAAATTGAGTAATGGGCTTGCATGGCCCCATAGCAGGCTGCTTAGCCACATTTACTATGGGGAGACTTTATGGCACCCAAAGGGATGGGAAGGACTGTCCTAAGGAGCCAGAGCTCCTGAGATTAAGTAATTTCTCCATCACCCATCCTAACTATTCTTTCTCCTCTCAGAACCCTTTAGGGCCAATTCCAAACTCAAAGTCCTCCCCATCCCGTATGTCTAGCCTCAGTTTTTTGAAACTGGCTTGACGTAGCCTAACTCATTCCATGGATTCCTAAAAGCTCTCCTGTGTTCCACATTGGGCCACTTCTTTAGCACCAACATCAGATTGTTTTCTCCAATCCCCCAACCTTGTTCTGTCTCTAGCTTAACCCTGAGCTTTTATTCTCCAGCATGGCCTGAGACACAAGGAAAACAGAATCATTTCTCCAGGCTGAGGGACAGAGCTTGCCCTATGTCAGGCCCTCTCAAATTAGCTCCCCAAAGTGCCCCCATGTCAATATACCTTGGAGGGCTGCTCCAATGATCTTCTAAGTAAACCCCAGCACCTTGTCTGAGGACATTCCAAATCACTCTGCTTCACACTGTGCAAATTAAAATATGAAAAGACTTTTCACACTGCATGCAAGATGGTTTCAACGGACTCAATTTTCAGAGCTTCTTTTCCCCTTAAATCTGCCTTAGGACATGATGCAGACCCACATTTCTTACCTTCCTTTATGCAATTTCCCGTCTCTCATCCTTCCAGAATCTTCCATTGGTACACTGCCCCAGGCAGTAAAAATTTCTTAGGCATCAAACCGAGGAACAATTTCAAATTTAGTGGTGGTGTTTACAAAGCACATAACTTTAGTCATTGAATAACAAATCTTGTTGCAAGTTAGGTGATATCCAACTCTTTGTTTTCACCAAAACTGTAGGAAGACCTACTGGAGTTGTCAGCTGATATTAAAAATAATTTTTAATAATAGCTTACTGCAGGACCTTAATTACATGACGCAGAAGGTGTTTAAAGAAACAAGTGATGTTGCTATAATAAAACTCCACTCTGATCTGCATATTTGTGTGAGCAAGATTTCTTGATACTTAAATCAATAAGTATGAGAAATGGGAATACAGTTGATGCTGAACTCTGTCTCTTTCTAACCATAAGTAATATTCATCCATAGATATATCTTATAAAGAGATACATTCCCAATAAAATTTTACTTTTATGTTTAATAATTTACATTTTATTTACCAAAATTTGATATACATTTACATTATTTTGATCAATTTGGTTCCAATAATAGAGTAGTGATAACTTCATTGATAAGAGATTTTTTAAATAGTTAGAGTCGTACTATCCCTAATTTATTATCTACAGTATAAACACCTCCTCTCAAATCTAGGCATGTTTATTCATTTACTTCTTTGATTCTTCTACTAGGATGTGTAATAGGTATATCAAACTTAACATGTCCAAAAACATACTTCTGATAGTCCTCCTCAAACCAGCTCTTCCTACAGGCTTTCACAGCTCAGTTAGCCACTTTCATATTTTCATCTGCTCAGGTCAAAAACCTTAAAGTTGTGCTTGAGCCCTGAGAGAGCCATGAATGACAATGTGCTTCACAGACGACTTATACAGGGTGTGTAATTGACTGATAGCCCCAAATGCTGTGTTTGAAATCCATCATCACATTTGCATTGAGGCCACCTCTTCCATAGACTGCTCTGCACCAGTAATTGAGTATGGCCAGTGATACTAAGGAAGACCCATTCCTGAGAGACACAGAATTCCTTTGTTGGCAAGTTTAGCTCAAGAACTCTCCAATGGCTTTGCCAAAACTTCCTTAAATGTCACAGTGGCCTTGGATTCTTCCACCAAACCTTCTCTCCTTCTGTCTTTTATCCAGGGTCAGACATCCCTCTTGGTCTGATGACTCACCCAGCTTTCAGTGGCTCCCTTCCTATTTTCTTTCATGTAGAAAATAATACTAATAAAATGCTCACATGTTCAACTCCATCTAGTCACCCGCTTTTGATACAGATTAACACAACTTTCCTCTTTCTCTCATACCTCACATCCAATCAGCAAGCCCTGTCGGCTCTCTTCAAACTATAACCAGGATCTAACACTTCTCACTTCACCAAGCTGTCATCATCTCTTACCCAGATTATGGCAACAACCTCCTGTCTCAGTTGGCATGTTGCACTAAAGATGGCCATAAATTCATTGTGTTCCTTTCTACCTCCTCGAATCTTGTATTGGCCTCTGACTACATTAGCTAATTGCATATAAAAGAAGTGGTTCTAAGCTAGTTCTAGATCTAGATTTTAAGAGGAATGGCAGCTTGTGCTTCCTGCCTCTTGGAACCCAGTCTCCATGCTCTGTGGAAGACCTAATAACCCACTCAGAAAGAAATCAAAGCCCCTGGCCCACAGACACAGCTGAGCTCCTTAACAACAGCTAGCACTAACTTGCTAGCCATATGAGTTAGCCATCTTGGAAGTGATCTCTCCAGCCCCAGCTACACTAGCCAATTCCACATGGGGTGAAGATGAGCTGTACTTGCCAAGCTTTGCCTAAATTATAAAATCACAGGCAAATAAACGATTGTCATTGTTTTAGGCCATTAACTTTGGTGTCGTTTTTCATACAACAATAAATAACTAAAACAGCCAGGGCCGCAACAGGAAATTGATAGCACACAAAAGAATTAACTGATGAGAGTTTAAGTAAGGGACTATGCTTGTGTAACAGGGTAGAGAGCATGGGTCCCTTGAAAGTAGGGGAGCAACCCCTACAATCCTGCCTTCAGGCAGGAGAGGAGCAGGGAGGCATGCCCACAGAATGAAAAGTGCAGCATTTGATGCACATTACATAACAAAAGCAGATTAACAGCCAGTCCCTTCCTAATGGGAATATCTGTGCAAGCTGAAAAATTGTGTATGGGACTGTGAGAACGTGTACTAGCAGAGTGACTCATGACATAGCCAGGGGGAAGCTCATATAACGCTTGCCTGAGCTTCAAGGGGAGGGTGTGACAGATACCCACCCTGGGTGCCCATTGATGTACATCACTGGGAATTCTTGCCTTGATTAATGATGGCAACCAAAAGAGGGTCAAAGATACTGGGGAGCTGGGAAAAATGGTGGACACTAATGCACCATAAGAAGGGCCAGATGTTAGATCACACAGGAAGTTCTGAGCCAAGCATTTAAATTAGGGTGGGCTGAGTAACTGGAGGCTGCCATGAGATTGGGAGGTGTGCCTGAAGAAGATGGCAACAGAGCTGGTAGGGCTGCAGGGATCTGCCTAACCAAGCATACAGACACATGAGAGATGCTTGGAGCTAAAATTTGACCAGGAATGCTGAGCTTCATATTTCTGCTTTTCTGAAAGATGGTACTTGAAGTGCCATATTCTGAAACTTGGTCTGGTTTGGCTTGGCAGAAGGAGGCAGGGCTATTTGTTTTCAGGTGTTTTTAAAGAGAGCGGGACTTAGTGGCAGAAACCTGCCATTATTCTAAGTCTGTGTAACTTTTAAACAAACCCCTTTCCTTTCTCACCGAACTATTGCTTTGGCAGTCAAGCTTCTTGATGGCAGGCAATCAAACCCTACAGCTGTTCCAGAATACCATTGGCTGCTTCTGTAACACTTCCAGAGATGTGGCCATGGTTAAGGGATGATGAAACATCAGGGACACACATAAAGGAGATGTCATGTCTACTTCTAGGTCTAAAGAAGCAACAGAAGAGAGCAATTACCAGGATCCCAAAGAGCAGCTATAGGGGGACACTACTATGTGATGGGAGTTGTGGCCCTAGGTAGAGGGACATAGCTGACCTATAGTAACTCAACAGGGAGAGAACCAAAGGAATAAATAAAATAAACGCCTTGACCTCATTCTCCTCCCTCCCTCTCATCTCCAACTGGTCTCCATTAGCTAAATTTACTGGAAACCAGAGAGCAAGCAGCCCACCAATACAGTCCATAAAGGTCAGCCTCCAGGGTACAGAACAAGGTGGAGAATGGAGAGTATATCTGAAGAACAAATGAAAGCTATCTAGCATCCAGCCTAACAGCTTCCCCTACTTTGGTCCTTACTCCTTTGCTGTTGATTTTCAGCAAAGCAGCCAGAAAGATCTTGTGAAATCTTAAGTCAGATGACATAATTTTTTTGCTTAAGACCTTCCATAATTAGTCAAAGATAAAAAAGTCCTTAAAATATCCTACAAGGCCCTACATAATCTTACTACTCAAGACCTCTGAGTTCATCTCTGGGGGCTCCTCTCTCCATTTCCTGTGTCCAGCCATGCTGGTCTTCTTGCCCTTCTCCAAACAAGACAGGCTCATTCTGGCATCAGGGTATTTGCACCAACTATTCCTTCTATCTAACATGCTCTTTTCCTCATATTCAAATAACTGGATCCTTTTCTTACTTCAAATCTTTCACAGAATTCACTTTTTCAGGGTGGCCACCCTATCGAAA
This sequence comes from Carollia perspicillata, assembly GCA_004027735.1. Classification (NCBI taxonomy): domain Eukaryota; kingdom Metazoa; phylum Chordata; class Mammalia; order Chiroptera; family Phyllostomidae; genus Carollia; species Carollia perspicillata. Next base: position 7,382 of record PVKM010006808.1, read on the forward strand.
ACATAAACAGCACCTCTCATCTGACATTATAGACTTCCTTTCCCTGCTTTGTTTCCATTCTTAGCACTGTATAATACCTAAAATTACATATATTTTACTTAGTTTTTCTGTATATTAAATATCCCTTTCACCATAAAGTAAATTCCATAAGGGTAGGGATGTTTGTCTGTTTTGTTTACTAGAATAGTACCCAGGACAATATCTGGCACATAATAAACATTCGATAAATACTTATTTTTAATATATTTTATTGATTATGCTATTACAGTTGTCCCATTTCCCCCTTTCATTCCCTTCCACCCTGCAGTCCCTCTCCCACCCACACTCCCCCTTTAGTTCATGTCCATGTGTCATAGTTCTTTAGCTTCTACATTTCCCATACTATTCTTACCCTCCCCCTGCCTATTTTCTACCTACCATCTATGTTACTTATTCTCTGTACCTTTTCCCCCTCTCTCCTCCTCCCATTCCCCTGTTCCATTTCTGTGGTTCTGTTCTAGTTGTTTAGTTGTTCTAGTTGTTTGCTTAGTTTGCTTTTGTTTTTGCTTTAGGTGTGGTTGTTAATAATTGTGAGTTTGCTGTCATTTTACTATACATGTTTTTTATCTTCTTTTTCTTAGATAAGTCCCTTTAACATTTCATATAATAAGGGCTTGGTGATGATGAACTCCTTGAACTTGACTTTATCTGAGAAGCACTTGATCTGCCCTTCCATTCTAAATGAAAGCTTTGCTGGATAGAGCAATCTTGGATGTACATCCTTGCCTTTCATGACTTGGAATACTTCTTTACAGCCTCTTCTTGCCTGTAAGGTCTCTTTTGAGAAATCAGCTGACAGTCTGATGGGAACTCCTTTGTAGGCAACTGTCTCCTTATCTCTTCCTGCTACTAGGATTCTCTCCTTCATTTTTATCTTGTGTACTGTAATTATGATGTGCCTTGGTGTGTTCTTCCCTGGGTCCAACTTCTTTTGGACTCTCTGAGCTTCCTGGACATCCTGGAAGTCTATTTCCTTTGCCAGATTGGGGAAGTTCTCCTTTACTATTTGTTCAAATAAGTTTTCCACTTGTTGCTCTTCTTCTTCCCCTTCTGGTACTCCTATAATTCAGATGTTGGATCATTTGAAGATGTCTTGGAGGTTCCTCAGCCTCTCCTCATTTTTTTGAATTCTTGTTTCTTCATTCTTTTCTGTTTGGTTGTTTCTTTCTTCTTTCTGGCCCACTCCATTGATTTGAGTCCCAGTTTTCTTCCCATCACTATTGGTTCCTTGTGCATATTCCTTTATTTCACTTAGCATAGCCTTCATTTTTTTCATCTAATTTGCAACCAAATTCCACCAATTCTGTGAGCATCCTGATCACCAGTGCTTTGAACAGTGCATCTGATAAGTTGGCTATCTCTTGGTCCCTTAGTTGTATTTGCTGTGGAGCTTTGATCTATTCTTCTTTTTGGGCCATTTTTTTTGTCTTGTGCCTATTATGTATGAGGGGGCAGAGCCTTAAGTGTTCACCAGGGCAGGGCAACCCAGTTGGGTTGTGATGCTGTATGTGGGGGTGGAGTCCGAGAGGAAACAATGGTGCTTGCTCCACTTTCTACTGGACCTCAGTCCCTTCTGTAGCTTCCCCCAAGCAAACTGAGCCTTTCTGATGCTGATTCCCATGTGGGTGGGCTTGTGTACATTCTAGTATGCTGCAGGTCTCTCCAATGAACTTTCCTGTGAGTCCGGGAGTCTCTCCCTGTGCCTGAACCCCCACAGGTGTTTTCAATTGGTGTTTTGAGGCTTTATTTCCCAGCACTGGGACCCTGGGTTGCATGGTCTGTCTTGTTCCCCAGTTTTGCCTGGTTTATCTGTGCACAAATGTGGGACTGCCACCCAGTCAGTGAGCAACCTTGCACGCAGTGCCTCACTTCACAATCGCCACCTCACTGGCTCTGCCCATTGCCACCTCACACCCGAGCTCTGCCAGCTGTCCCCTGCATGCCCAGGTTCTGCCCGCTGCCATCTTGTGAGCCTGAGGTGCCTCGATTCCTCTCCAATCTGCCGCCCAAGTCAGCCCCGCCTACCGGTCTGGATGAATGTGTCTGTTTCAACTCCTTGGCTGTCTGACTTCCATTCAGTTCAATTTTCTGTCAGTTTTGGTTGTTATTTTGTTTCTAAATTGTTATTGTCCTTATTTTGGTTATGTGAGGAGGCACAGTGTGTCTACCTATGCCTCCATTTTGGCTGGAAGTCTAATAAATACTTATTTAATAAATGAATGAAAAGACACAGAAAATGGCAATGCATAGTTTCAATATGTGTGTGTTAGTATATGTGCAGGAAATTACAATAGAGTAATAAAAAATCTTTCAAGTATAAAGTATATTGGGATAGAAAGAAAATTCAAGTTCAAAGAAAAAAAGGGAATGATGTAAAATTTTTTTCTATTAAGGAAAAGCTTGTTCATATGTGTTTTAAATAGATGTTAATGGTTATCAAATGGCTATGGTATTTAGATTCCACTTCTATTTTTTTAGTCCTCAGAATAGTGTTTTTATTAAAATATTTGCTTTTTAAAACATTGCAGATGTCATAATTGTTAACATAACAATTTATCAAACTGTAGTTAACTGTTGCATCTTCCTGAGTATGTTTGATAAAGGAAAGGAAATGCCAAAACCCTGTTTAAAGTTGTTCCATTGCAGCCTAGGAGAACAAAAATTTGTTTTTCAGACGTTAAAATCAGGCAAATGAAACAGGCATTATTTCTCTCCCCCATCCAAAGCACTTCATCAGTAGAATAGTCTGATAAACTAGAGAATCTGCATTCAAGAGATTCCACAACTTGTAATGCAAAAATGGAGAGGTTTACCTTCTTCGGCTTCAAAGCCTAGGATTTTAGTCATTTAACTTTTGAATACCAAGCTAGTGCTTTTCAGCTGCCATATCTTAACTCTGAGATAAGCAGTCTTCTTTACAATGTATGTTTAATATCCTCATGCTCAATTTTTAAGACAAAGCAATCCTAATACTAAGTGCACACACACAACCTTGCTGCAAACTGCTTTTCTTGATAAATTATGAAGTAGTCAAGTAGGTATGGTCAAGGCTTATTACCAAACAATGCTGGTCAATACTACACAATTTTTTGTCATGTTGCAACCCTTGTTTCCAATTTAGTCACTGCTGCTATAGAATCAGATAGCAATAATGACAACATTATTAGTTTTTTGTTTGTTCATTTTTTAAACTATGATTTAGTAGAAACTGAAGATCCCAATTTTAACCCCTTGGCAGCAAGATCCAGGTTCCCTCATTTGCACACTAGCACCAAAGCATCAAGGAGTTAAATAACCAGCACAAAAGATACTGCACTTCTGATTGTAGCATTTGGCAGAACTGAAAGGAAAGGAAGTTGTGCTACATGTTAAAGTGATTGTGGGCAACAGAAAGAAAACACCAGAGGAGATAAAATATCACATGAAAACTTCATAGTCTTGTACATATCCTCCATCATAATCACCATAATCTGCCAGATAGTGGCCTTTAATCCCCCTCCAGGAACCACACCTTTCTTCTTGTTTTTGGCTTTGCTTTGCTTTTCTTGCTTCTGTTTCTCACTACAAAGCACAGTCAATGAATTGGTAATCTTTTCCAAGTCATCAATTTCCAATGAAATACATATATCTTGAACTAAGGCTTCCAAAAACCTGGCATAATATGGTGGCTTTTCATATTGTGTAATTTTATCTTTTATTAACTTTCTAAACTCTGTGTAGTCATCTCTTGAAGATGGGTTCATAGCATCTACTTCATAAATTGTATTAGTAACACCAAAAGTTTCTTTTGCTAATGCGAGGTCTGATTCTTCCTGTAATTTCTTTAGCCTCAATTATCTGCTAATTGTTCTCCTGGCGTTAGCACTCTAGTTTTTTTTAGGTTGTTCGAACTGCTTTTTAATTTCTTCCTGACTTTTCTTCTGTTGCCATTCTTTCCCTTTTATCTTCTCTGGGTTTTTTTTCTTTTCTGAAATTTCTACTTCTGGTTTTACTTCTGCTTCCTCTTTTTTTTTTCATCATCATTGTCGTTGTCATCGTCATCGTCATCATCATCATCATCATCATCCCAGTTATCTGTGACGGCCTCATCCTTGTCCTCAGCTTCCCAGCGGTCCCTGCCCACGGTGCTGACACCCCCATCTTCTGCCCTGGGTCTTCCATAGAGAACGTATCCGCACCCCAGGTGTCAGAGTCCCCTGCCCTGTCAAGCTGGGTGTGAGCTTGTGTGAGGGGAGAGCCATGGAGGAGTTAGCATGGGGGAGGTGAGTCACTGGATTTGCTCTCATTGGCCCACATAGGACAGGCTGGGAGCATGGCTCAGATTCCATTTCTAAGTGTGATATAAATTACAATATTTGTAATACATTGGAAATCAAATTCTTTGCAGTTATGTAAGTTATGATTTAAATATTTAAAGAGTTAACTTTAAATGTATGAAGGGGGTTCACAGTTTAACAAAAATAATTTAGAGTATATGAAAATAAAAGAGTTTAAAGACCACTGTTCTTCTATATACATTATTAAAAGAGCTCTGCCTCAGAATTAGGAAATATCATTTCTTATCTTGAATCTTCCACTAACTAGCTGTGTGACCTTGGAGAAGTCACTTAACCTCAGTTTTCTCATCTGTGAAGTTAAAGAATTTGAAAACAGGAAATCTAAAATCATGTCTAATACTAAACCCTCTATTCTGTGACCCTTAAAATTGGTTTTCTGTGTCTTTACAATTTTTATTTTTTGTTGAGAATCTCTTCCTGACTTCTGTTCCTGTTCCTGTGGCCACATGCCCACTTCTATCATTTGTGGGCTGGGGAATAAATACAAATAAAGGCCTCCAGCCTGCAGCACACCCCTCTTCCCTTCTCATGAGGAGACTTGCATGCATGAGCATGGACAGCTCAGCTTGAACATCCAAGGTTTCTGCATTCTCCCTATACCCTCTACCCCTCACAACCCCTCTCTCCCTGAAGACAGCCACTTCTCAGGCTTGAGGCTATAGCACTGTTCTCCATTTGGGTAAGTTTAAAATAATACTGTAAACTGGATGGCTTATCAACAACAGCAATTTATTTCTCATAGTTTAGAAAGCTAGAAAGTCCAAAATCAAGGCATTGACAGGTTTGGTGCCTGGTGAGAGCCTGCTTCCTGGTTCATAGATGACCATCTTTTTACTGTGTCCTCACATAGAAGAAGAGGCAAAGGAGCTGTCTGGGGCCCCTTTTCTAAGACACTAAATCCATTCATGATGGCAGTGCTTTCATGACCTAATTACCTCTCAAAGTCTCTACCTCTAAATACATTGAAGATTAAGTTTCAACATATGAATTTGAGGTGGACTCAAACTTTTAGTCTATATCACCTGTCTACCATAGTAGGGTCAATCTAGGGGAAAGGCTGATGCAGACCCTGGCAGCAGATTCAGAGACATTTGGCCAGGGGATTATCTGGCTATGTGTATCTAGGCAAGGGTTCTAGATAGTCATATCCCCTTGACCCCACAGCCATTTCATCTCATGGGGAAGGATGTGTCTGGAGTAGGGTCAAAGGGAGGTCCTCTAAAGCCCAGGACCCAGGGAGGGGGTCCCAGTTGCCAATGACTAAGATGGTTCTCTCTGGCCCTAACTTTTGTTGAATAATTGATTGTCTGTCAGGATGAATGGGTAAATATGTGGGCATATACATACAAGGATATATGACACAGCCAAAATAATGATTAACTACTGATACACAGAATAACATAGATGAATCTCAGACACTGTGTCAAACAAAATAAATCAGAAACAAAAGAGTACAAATTGTATGAAATTCTATATGAAATTCTAGGACAGGCAGATTGTATATTGAAAGAAAGCAGAGCAGTGGTTACCTAGGGATGGGTGTGAGGGGATTAACTACAAAAAGGTATGAAAAAACTTTCAGGAATGATGGGAAATTCTAGGACAGGCAGATTGTATGAAATTCTAGGACAGGCAGATTGTATATTGAAAGAAAGCAGAGCAGTGGTTACCTAGGGATGGGAGTGAGGGGATTAACTACAAAAAGGTATGAAAAAACTTTCAGGAATAATGGGAATGGTTTGTAGCTTAATTATCATGGTGGTTTCACAAATGTATACATTTATCAAAATTTATCAAATGTAAAATGAATGCATTTTGTTATATGTAAATTATATACCAGTGAAGTTGATTTACAAGAAAAACAATAAAAACAAAAGGATTGCCTAGCGGAACTAACATCTGTCAATAAGTATATATTCCGCATCATGGTATAATTTATTTTGCCCCATTCTAACAGAATTTTCCTTAAATCCACACAGAAATGTTCTCAGATAAATATATGTGTGGGGGTGTGTGGGGGATAGGAACTATAACCCATTAGCCAAACTTAGGAGCTGACTCCAAATCCCCAAATTTTTTATTAACATCAGTCTATCTTCATTTTGGAATCAAAATCTACCCATGGCAAGTAGTGTAGAATGTTGCAACCTGTGATTTCAACAGCTTTGGGTTCAAGTCCAAGACCTGCCACTTGTGAGCTGTGTGGTCTTATGGGGCAGTCAGAGCAGGAGCCAAACATACAGGATTTTATTTCATCCTCACCTAAACACTATGAAATATGTGACTTTCACCATAACCATTTTTTGCACTATAAAAATGTAATGAGAAACCTGGAGGTAAGATCCCACATCTAAGAAGCCATAAGCCAGGATTTGAATCTACGTGCCTTAAACTCTGCACTACTGTACTACCCCAGAGCAAGTTACTACTTAACTTCTGAATCTAGAGCTCCCTTCTTCCTAAAGCTGGAATAACACCACTTATATTTTAAAATCATTGTGAAAACCAAATAAGATACCTTGTGTTATTGATGTGGTCAATAAAGTTCAGCAATCTGTTAATATGGCTACAGGTATGCCAGTCATTTACACCCTTTGGATTAAATACCAACATCAATACTTCTTACTCACCTTTCTCCTGGCAGGCTCACCAGTGTAGGAAACTAGGGATTAATCCTGGAAGTTTCTAACATTACTAGGAATTCCATTTCAGCAACTGAATAATGTTTAGTCAACCTGAGAAAGTGCACACTACTGTGCAAGATGCTGTTTGAAGCCAATTAAAGGAATTCTTGCATTCCAAGAGGCAAGATACTAAAATGTAGAGCTCTTCAGAAGAAAACTTAAGTTCATACCTTTCATTTGAGGTTTCCCATCTTCTGGTCCCTTATGCTTCACAAAATACTTCTCATACAAAATCCTTCATACATGGAAATCATCCCTGTTTAGAAGTACCAAGGTATTCTAGGGGTGGATTTTTTTGTAATACGGTCATGCTATGTTGCTCTTTAAAAAATGGATCCAACATCCCTGTGCCTTAACTTCTTACTTAATGATTACATGTACAGAAAAAAAGGTTAAGATCTAGATAAGAAGCTGTGAGGTAACAAACTCACCCACTACATGGGATTCTCTGCTGAGCATCACATCATTGATATGAGATTAATAAAGTGGCTGGCAGAAGTATTCATGGCATGGTGCCAGGCATAAGATAGAAGCTCAATGCATGCTAATGCCTCGACCCTCTCTGAGATTTGAGTGGGCAGAATTTTTCTCAGAAACACCACTTTTCTTTATTGAAGCAACTGAATTAACAATGGCTGCATCTACCTTAACTTCTAAAAAAACAGGACAAGCAAAATTGTAGTGGAGGTGCTACTATGTGTAGGTTTAAATGCTCATGGGTCCACCACAAGAATCAAAGTAAATAAGGGCTTTCCTGGAGGCTAATTAACAGACAACTACAGTCATCTGAGACTTAAAAGAATAAAAGCAAACCACAAGCTGTCACTGATCTTTCTCATCTCCTTTTAGAACAGTGTAGCTAAGGGAAGAATGTTTCTAGCAATAGCTGCCAGTAGTCTCCAGAAAGGTTACTGAGGACAAATTCAGCCTTATGAGATATCAGATAGATTCTGCATCCTGGGGTGCCTTCCACCCCAAAGCTCATCTCTAATGTAATAGAAGTGACTAATATCTCCTTCCCATGCAAGGCTCTGCTCATAGAGGACTTGCCCAGGTAACCCTTTCCTGGTTGACCAAGCCTGCCCACAGCTTAGTGTACTAGCAGAGACTTAACTCTAAGCTGGGCTATAGTCTCTTTCACCAAAAGTTGGGAATTGGACTCAACTGGTACAGTAGTTAACTATGGGTGGTGGACATAAGGTGATACAAACATAAGGGCAAAGATACCATTTGGGGCTGCCATGTTTGGCCCATGTGCTTAGAGATGCAGAAAAGGCCATTCAACATGAAACACAGAAGAATGCTGCAGAGCCACAGGGAGAAGCAGGGAGAAGAAGCACAGAAACCCAGAGAAAGAAGAGGAAGGGAATTTGGATGTCTCTCATGTAACTCTGCTGCATTCACTCCTTTTTGGCTCAGGCTGATTTGAGTCATATACAACACCCCTTTTGTCAATTCCAGGTATTCTAACCCTTAAGGCTTCATTTCTTTAGTTTAAATGTTATACAACTGATGCCTCATGGGAAAAAAATCCACCACAATAAATATTATTGGTCACTGGCATCTTCTTGTGAATAACTTTGTCAGAATTTTTCCCAAAGACAAGTTCTGATATGGAAGTTAGTGAGGAGACTCCAAGGATGGCCCCTTGGATGGGCAAAATGCCCTCCAACCAACAGGTGGAACAGCACAGGAATAATGTGGACCAACCAACCCAGCCACCCTCTCCAATTGATTGCCAAACCCAGTCTAACGTCCACTGCTGCTTGACTGTCCTGTCAGCCTTCCCTCTATTCTCTCTTACCCCAGTCCTCTTCCCCCTCCTCTCTCACCTGGACTTTACTTCAGCCTTATAATTGTCTTCCCGTGTCCAGCCTCACCCACTCCACCCCATTTTCCTCTTTGCCAATGTGTTTTCTCAGTTTGTTTATTCCTTTATTGACTATATCCTCCATTAGGATATCCACTCACAAGAGCCAGGACCTTATCTGTCTTAATCAGCAATCAGATTTAACTGTTCCTAAAGCAGAGTTTGCAAACTTGCTGCCTTGTGTTCTTGCCACTCTTTTAAAATGTTTCCTGTGGTTTGGCCTGGTTTTATGCAGGCTGATTTTCCCTTTCCCATATCCTCTAAAAGCTTTGCAAGGCTGTGGACACTGACTGATTCATCTTTGAGGCCCCAGTTCTGTGGAGAGTCAGATCTTTAAAAATGCTGCCTGGATGGAGGAATTGGATGGACAGATAGAAGAAGAGAATGAATGAATGTCATGGCTAGAGGGGACACTTTCCATTACTATGGCTATATAATAACAACCCCAGAATTTATTTATCAAACAATAATTATGTTAAGCCTACAGGAATTTAGAAGGAGAATTTGTGTCACTTGGGGTCTGTCATGTGGTTGCAAGCAGATGTCAGCTATAGTTGCAGTCATCTGAAGGCTAGACTGGGCCAGACATCCAAGATGGCCACTCACATGGTTGACAATTGATACTGGCTGTCTGAAGGAAACTCAGCTGAGATTCCACTATAACACTTACATGTGACCCCTGGATGCAGCTTTTGCTTCATCACAGTAAGGCCTCCATAGTGCAGCCAAACTTTTTACATAGGGACTTGTAGCTCCAACACAAGCACCCTAGAAAACAAGACAGAAGCTGCATTGCTTTTTGGACCCAGAATTAGAAGTTGCACAGCATTACTCCTGTCATGCTTTCTCTATTGGTTGAAGCAGTCACAAGTCTACCAAATTCAAGGAAAGAGAACATAGACCCCACTTCTCAATAAAGGATGTCAAAGAGTATTGGAACCATTTGTTAAAACTGCCTCAGTACCTTAAGACTCTTCTAGCCCACCCCTTTTTTATGGTAGAAGAAATAAAGATTCAAATAATTTACATAGCTTATTCATGGTCACACCAATGAGTGACAGATCTGAGGCTAAAACAAAAGTCCCTTCACTAAGCCAGTCAGTCTCCATCTACTTCATTATTTTGGGGAGGTTTCCATTAGTTAAAGTGTTGTTCTCACTTTTAAACAACTTAAACCAACTTTGACAAAATCAACAAGAAAAAATATAGTGAAATTTAATTAAAAAAATACTTATTTTACAGAATCTAATGACTAGTTAGCTGGCCAGATGAGGCAGACCTAGAACACTTCCAGAGCCCTCAGGGGAAGGCATTCACCAACTTTCACCCTAAAAAGCTGTGATCGGCAGGGACTTGGTGCCAACACCTCTCCAGTGCTGTCTTTCTCTGTTCTAAGGCCCAAATTTCCAATACAGAGAGAGACTCACCTACTCCTGTGGGGTTGGGTTTCTACCTCACCATCAGCCATGGCCAGAGGGACAAGATTGCAGAGTACAGACATGGCCAATGAAGGCCTTCCTGAGTTTCAGGACATGTCCAGGAAAAGGCTGCTCAACCTGAATGATCCTAAAGCTACTGTGAGTCTGACTCTTAGCAGAGGAAATCCACTGAGACATGTGACCCAGAGGATTTCAAAAATGCATCCTCATCCTTATTGGTAGTGGAGATATAGTCTTGACAGACACTATTCAATGAACTAGAAGCTCATCTTATGTCCCTAGTGACCACTGGACTGTAATTTTTGAGGTGTAAATGGTTAAGGATCATCAAATATGTCTCAAACTCCCTATGTACCAGTAGTTCTTGCTTTCAATCCAAGTACATGGGATTTGAGATTCCACAGCTCAAAGTAATGCAAGACACCGAGAAACAAAAACAAATTTAATCAAGGCAGTATGGGATTTTGTAAGACATGTGGGAGCTTTGCTGTCATAAATCAGTGTTCCTTAAGCAATGTCACACCATAGTATGTTGAGATCCATTTCAATGTGAGCTATAAAGAATCTTATTTTTTATTAATAATCTTTGATACACGTTCATTCTATATTTGTATGAGAATCGAGCTTTTAACATTTTGAAGATTTTATTTCAACACTAGAAATGAGTCTGCAGTTTTTCCAGTCTCTTCAAATGCAGGGCAGTAGGTGAGCTGTGTTCTAAGATCCCTTCCACTGCCAATATTATATGATTTCATCAATGAAAGTATGGTATAAAATATTCACTGTCAAAGGTTATTTGACAGAGAAAGAAATTTTCAAAGGGAAAAATTCAGAAATGTTTAGGGATGATTGTATTAAAAATGAATTCCAGCTAAACAAAGATTCTCAAAATTACCACCATGTAACCGGAGTACCCAGAAATTAAGAGTCAGTGACTGTCAGAGTCTGGCAAAAGCAGCCTACCTTGTCTGGAAATGGGTGTTAATCCTCACAGTGCATGACTTGTGAAATAAAGTTAGATCACCTGATGAATATAAGAGGCAGAAAATGATCCCTGACTCCTCTTATTCTGCCAGATTAAAGCCTGCAGTGTTAATGGTAAAGAGCAATCTGACCAGGTACTTTGCTCCCCGAGTGTGGTCTAAGGACCAGTAGCAAAGACATCACCAGGGAGTGTTTTAAAAGTGCATAATCTCAGGCCAAGCCTTGACTTAGTGAAACAGAATCTGTATTTTAATAAAATCCTCTGGTGATTGATATGCACAAAGAGTTCAAGAGGCACTGATCTGGCTGCAGACTCCCAGGTGGTTGTCAACGCTGGCTGCACATTAGAAGTTTTAGACCTTACGAAGATCAGGTATTATTAGTATCCTTCATAGCAGAAGGAAGTAAGCCACTCTTCTCAAGTTAGGACTGTGTAAGAAAAAGCTCAGCAAAGGGGTTCTGCAATATGAGGCTTTTTCAGTTTGAGTTGTAGGAAAGGAGACAGGGAAAGGGAGGGCTGAAGAGCTACAGGAAGGAAGTTGAAAAATGACAAGCTTGTGTACTTTTCCATTATTTCCACCAGGGATGAAAATCTGTAGCTGGCCAAGATGCCTGTCCCCTGTTCAGGCTAATTTAATTCTGTGAGTTTATCCAGAGTTTAAGAACAATAATCAGGGGCCATAAAACCCCAAAGGTCTCAGAAGTGAAAGGTAAGTAAGGGAAAGAACAGACTATGCTTTGACCATTCTTAATGAAGCCTTTTTCCTCATTCTGCATCCCAAGCAGGGAATTTTTCTTTATCCAAAATTCTACATAAGAAATCCCCATACTAATCAGTTAAATCTCTCACTATCACCACCTACAATTGCCATTTTTAGAAACACAGTGCTCTGAGCACAATACAATTGAGTTAAGTACCAATGACCTGCAAATGTGGGCCCAAATGCTTGTCATAAACATATTATGAAAACTGCATCCAACAATCTGTTTAGGAGTTTCTTATGCTTTAGTTTCTTCAATTACAAAGTGCTGCTTGTGGGTCTGACAGGTTCAGAGGAATCAAAAAAAAAAGCTGTTGGTGCCATCGAACATCTACCTTCAGAAAATTTTAAATTAAAAAGAGTGATAGATGTAGTTGCTGAAAACAGAGTCAACTGATGAGTTTATGGGAGCTATATTAATTAGAATAATGCTAGCTACTATGCTGAACTAACCAAAAATGTATAGTGATTCAAAAACAATAGTGGCTTATTTTCATCATATAAACACCAAAATAGGTGTTTTAACCAGAGACTCAGGAGCTGGTACTCAGACTCAGTGCCATCTTAAACCTACAGCTTCCATGATTGTCATATTTGTCTGCATCAAGCCAGTGGATTGGGGAAAAAGCTTAGTGGATCCCACATGGGATCATAACTGAAAGAGGCACACATTATTCCTGACCACATTATATTAGCTATATTCAGTGCCTTGGCCATATGAAATCATGAGAGACACTTGAAAATGTAGACTACCTGTGTGCACAGAAAAGGAAATGGGTTTGTAAATAATTTTGCCATAGTCAGTTGAGAGCATCATTTTAAAAGAGATAAAACAGAATAGAATAGATCAAAATGTATTTGACCTGGCACATAAGAAGGTTTAGTATATTTTTAGAAAAGCCTTGTTTCACTTATGTTTTTGTATATATGCATGTATGTATTTGATTGAGGTATAAAATGTATTTCTTATACTGGGTCATGATCCAAATTTAAAGTCATTCTACCAAACAAAGATCATTATAAGGCAATATTGGAAGACACAGCAGAAGGAGGAAATGAGGGCTTAGGCCCCAAAGGTGGTTTTTAAATCATTAAGAAACTGAGCAACTGTAAATATGCTTAAATACTAAGTCACAGCAACATCAAAAAATCAGACACAGCTGTGTGGACTCAGCTGATCCTGAGAAACATTGACATATGAAGGCAGGTTAGACTTAAGTCCCCATTTCCCTCCCTGACAACAACCCACGTACATCAAGTATTAGGAGATAATTGAATAGTTCTTAGCAGAACATGTATGGCAGAGTCATCATGAATCAGAAGAATGAGACTGTTAAAGTTAGATAAAAGGCTGTTTTACTTACATTTTAAGGCAAAAACTCTGGTCTCAGTACAACTTCAAATCATATCACAAAAAGAACCACTTTCTCAATGCTCCATGGTGCTGTGTATGAGTTTGAATGTGTATATGCATGTTTATTATACTCACATGTATATGCTTGAGCACATGCTCACCTGTATGCTAAGACACAGGAGAGGTATAATGATAGAAAGATCCAGAAGTATAGAGAATTCTGAGCATAAATGGAATGAATGGATCCATGTCAATCTATTTTGAAAGAACTTGATGTAGGAAACTATTTCAGTGGGCTTCTAGGGAGAGGCATGGTATACTTTAGAAAAACACGGCCAAGGTGACATTTTGAGTGTAGGGATCCTATAGCCATAGAACACCCTTTTTAATGTTGAAGTCAACAGACCTGTGTTCGAGTCCCAAAGAGACTCAAATTTTCTTCCCATTACACAGATTAAGAAACTGAGAATCATGGAGGTTACACCCAAGGTCTTTCAGCTCATAGGTGAAACTAGCAGTCAAGGAAGTAAGCTCAACAATGGGAAAGGACAAGAATCTACAGGCAGGATTACCTAGCTGAGGGCAGAACATGCTGGGAGAGCAGGAAATTCAGGTGGTGGGTAAGGGCACCTTGAAAGAGATGGTAACTGAGGCTCTTGAGCATGGACACAGAGATAGCCATCTTTACTAGGGTTTCCTGGGCCACTCTTTCACCAGGGAGAAAGGGTAAGGTAACAGTAAGATGCAAAGGTGGTAGGCATTCTGTGAAATGCCATCAGCTAGATGTATCCCATCTCTTTCCTGCTACATACCCTTCAAATAAATAAATAAATGGCTTAACCATCTGTACAACAGGCACAGAACTTAATTTTTCCCATGCAGATCTGTAAATAAAATCCTTCACTTTCCCACTCCCTCTCCCAACACCCACCAGAACAGGGCTGGAGTCACTGCTTAGAAACACTAAATATATACATTACATCATTCCTCCCACAGCCTTCAACCCACTCACATCAAGCCAAGTAATTTGAGCCCCTCTGCAAGACCTGCCATAGCCTCCCTTTGACGTCTGTGTTTTCCCTATTTATTGTACCTGGGAGACTGACAGACATATGTCTTATGATACATTATATATTAGGCTCTGCTAGAGGCTCCATTTCTATTAAAGATAGCTAAAGTACTAAGTTATAACTGCCTGAACCTCCCCTTCCACTTGTCTTCTGAAGCCATCCTTTAAGCTGTATTTCTGTGTTTTAGTATGACATTTGCTCACAAAATGCACAGAGTTTGGTTGTTAAAACTGAAGACTGTCTGCTTCTACAATATTTTTCAGAACAGAGTACTGGAACACTCTTCTTGAATTCTTCCAGTTCTTGGTTCTGACAAATGCTCAAAATAGACAAGTGCTTCCCAAAGCTGCAAAATTACATCTCTCTTTAAAACACCAGCTAAAACTGAAAAAGAGGAAATAAAAACAGATCTACTTTTTCAAAATGGGGTTATGAGAGATGCTGCTCCCTTCAGGCATTTGTTCTGTAATCTGCATACGGTTCCTGCATAGCAATTTGTTAAATACTTACCCTCATTCATAAGACACACATTGTGGGGATTACAGCTTTTAAATGTTCCTTTTAAATTTAGAAAGATGCCTTTAGACTAATTTAGACACCATGTTATTGCACAGATAACTAGGAAAATAAGCAAAAGGCAGTACATTAAAAGTAGAAGCAACATCAGAAAAAAAACAGCTTTCATTAACATTATAACCTATGAATTAAGACTGTTAGGGGGAAAATAACTTCATTTATTCTGTGCAAGAATCATTGATTAAATGAAAATACATGTCAAAGAGCTTCATTTGCATGTAGCAGTTCTGCATGTAGCAGTTCTGGTACCCCAAGAAGCTTTGTGTGAAGAGCGGTCCCCTATGGCAAACAGAGTGAAACCCTGCAACACTGCAGGAGCCATCAATCCCTTCTCCTCAAGTCTCCACCTTGAAGACTATTCCTCAAATGCATGTGTGGAGGCCCCATCCACACCAGCCTTTGTATTCACTGCCACATGGAGTGGCAAATTTCTGGGGCATTCATTTCATTGCTCATCCTCTGAATACAGATACTCAGTTTTTCTGTAAGCCTCCTTTAGAAAATTGATAAATTATTAAGGAGACATATTAATGGAACTTACTCCATTAAGGTTACTCCTTGACCTACCCAAGACATGCAGACACAATAGACATAACAGTACATCATTTTATTGCTCTTCACTTTATTGCACTTTGCAGATACTGCATTGGGGCTCTTGTTTTTGTTTTTGTTTTTGTTTTACAAATTGAAGGTTTGTGGCAACCCTGCATTGAGCAAGTGTATCAGCACCATTTTCCAACAGCATTTGCTTATTTCATGTATCTATGTCACATTTTGGTAATTCTCACAATACTTCAAATCTTGTCATAATTATAATGCTGGTCTGTAATCAGTGATCTTTGATGTTGCTATTGTAATTGTTTTAGGGCACTGTGAATGATGCTCATCATATAAGAGAGCAAACTTAATCAATATTGTTATGTACTTTTAACTGCTCTACTGACTGGATATTTCCCCATCTCTCTCCTTCCTTGGGCCTCCCTATTCACTGAGACACAACAATATTAAAATTAGGCCAATTAATACCCTACAAAATGAAAGAAGAGTCACAAGTCTTTCACTTTAAATCAAAACCTAGAAATAATTAAGCTAAATGAAGAAGGCATGTCAAAATCAGAGACGGGCCAAAAGGTAGGTTTCTTGTACCAAACAGCCAAGTTGTGAAGGGAGTAATTGCAGATGTTGTGGAAATAGCAAGAGAACTAGAATTAGAACTGAAGCTTGAAAATATGAATAAATTGCTGCAATCTCATAAAACTTTAACAGATGGGGAGTTGCTTCTCATGAATGGGCAAAAAAAGTAGTTTCTTCATGCAGAAACTACTTTTGGTGAAGATGCTGTGAAAGTTGTTGAAATGACAACAAAGGATTTAGACTACTGCATAAACTTACTTTGATAAAGCAGTGATGGGGTTTGAGAGGGTTGACTCCAATTTTGAAAGATGTTCAACTCTAAGTAAAATGTTATAAAATGGCATTGTGTGCTACCAAAATATCATTCATGAAAGAAAGCATCAATCAATGCAACAAACTTCAATGATGTCTTATTTTAAGAAATTGCCACAGCTACTGCAACCTTCAGCAACCACCACCCTGATCAGTCAGCAGCCATCAACATCTAGGCAAGACTGTCCACCAGCAAAAGTTTACAATTCACTGAGGGCTCAGATGAGAGTTAGCACGTTTTAATTAACAAAGTATTTTAAATTATAGTGTGTAGGATTATTTTAGACATAATGATATTGGATATGTGATACATAATAGAATACAGTATAGAATACTATAAATATTACTTTTATATGCATTGTCAAACCCAAACATTTGTGTGACTCACTTCATTGTGACATTTGCCCTATTACAAAGGTCTGGAACTGGACCCACAATATCTTTTTGGTGTACCTGGACTCTGGATATGTTCCAATTTCACTATTGCCTATGATGAACATAAACAGCAGGAAATTACTGGGGCAAGACTTCCAGAACAGCAGAATGAGGAGCTCATAAAATCCTCTTCCCAAAATGCTATAGTAAAACTGAAAAAATTGTCCAACAACCATTTCTGGAAACTAAAAGTTAACCAAAAGCAAAAACACACTGATAAGCATTTTTTCTAGAAAAACTATTGAATCTTAGTAATAACATGGAGAATTCGCTGTGTTTTTGCCTGAGCTTATTCTATACCCAAACCCCAGCTTCAAGGCACAGGTAGTTCTACCAGAGCAAGGCTGGCCATGAGCACCAGCAACTCTACTGCTAAAGGGGCTGACATGGTTTGGAGTAAGCATGGAAAAACCCATGCCCTGGGGTTTATTGAAAACAATAACAATCTTGGTGGGAAATAATAAAAGAAGACCAAAATTGAAGCTAATCTGAAGTTACCATACTGGTTGGGCATACAAGAAGAAAGATAAGGCATTAATCAGTGAGATTCAGAGATCAAGACAGCCAAAGTCAGCCTTGATAAGCTTCTGTATATCCCCAGAGGTCTGCAATGCTATATGTGTACACAGGGCTATACTTACACTCAGATGAGACTGGAGACAACATTAGTGAGCTATTGTTCCTGGATGAATGTGTAACATTGAAAGCACAGAAAGTAAAGTTGTGAAGGGTTTATAAACTGTCTAAACTTTAAATATCACTTCACAAACACACAGATCTATTGGCAAAAGGTATAAGCCTTACTGGCTCAAGGTGTTTAAACACAGCCTCTGACCAATCTTTGGTAAATCATTAAGCTATACTGACTAAAGCCAGTCTTAACAATAATATAAAAATTATTTTTTTAATTTGAGGAGGTTATTTATCAAAAAACAGAAAACAAAAAACAAAAACACTAATTCGAAAAGATATATGTACCTCCATTTCCATTTCAGCGTTATTTACAATAGCCAAAATAGGGAAGCAACCTAAGTGTCAATTGATGGATGAATGGATAGAGATGTTTTATATGTATATGTGTATATATAAATATATATAAAATATTCAGCCATAAAAAGAAAGAAATCTATCTATTTGTGACAATGTGGGTGGAACTTGAGGGCATTACATTAAATGAAATAAATCAGACAGAGAAATACAAATATTGTATGATCTCATTTATATGTGAAATCAAAAGCCTGAGATCATATATACAGAGAAAGGATTGGTGGTTCCCAGAGGCAAGGGATGGTGGTGGGCAAAATGGGTAAAGGGGATCAAAGGTACAAACTTCCGGTTATAAGATAAATAAGTCATGGGGATGTAATATACAGCATGGTGACTGTAGGAATAATACTGAGTTGTATATTTGAAAGTTCCTAGGAGAGTAAATCTTAGAAGCTTATCATCACAAGAAAAAAAAGGTTTTTGTAATTATATATCTCGATGGATGTTCACTAGACTTACTGTGATGATCATTTCACAATATATACAAATATTGAATCATGTTGTACACCTGAAACTAATATAATTTTATTTTATGGTACAGCTCTTTATGGTACATTATGTAAATGTACCATAGCTGTACTATGGTACCATATTTACATATTTACATGTTTACAAGCCCTTCACAGCTTTACTTTCTGTGCTTGCAATGTTTCATATTCATCCAGGAACAGTTGCTCACTAATGTTGTCTAAACTAATATAAAAAAAATTTATGACATTTTTATTTTTTTAAGATTTTATTTATTTATTTTTAGACAGAGGGGAAGGAAGGGAGAAAAAAGGGGGAGGAAACATTAATGTGTGGTTGCCTTTCACGTGCTCCCTACTGAGGATCTAGCCCGCAAGCAGGCATGTATTCTGACTGGGAATCAAATCAGCAATCCGTTGATTCTCAGGCCAGCACTCAATCCACTGAGCCACACCGGCCAGGGCTAATTTTATATTTTTAATAGCTTCAGTTTTTTATTTGTGTTGCTTTGTTTTTTATTATTTGTTTGTTTATTTATTTATTTAAGTTGTATTTTAATTATATTTTTCCATTACCATTTATCCCTCCTATACCCTTTTTCACCTCTACCCAACCCCTCCTGACTGCAATCACCACACTGTTGTCCATGTCCATGAGTTCTTTCATTTCTTTTTTGCTCGATCCTCCAACTCCCATCTCCAGAACTGTCAGCCTGCTATCTCTGAGTCTGTCTCTGTTTTGCTTGTTAGTTCAGTTCATCCATTAGATTCCATATCAGTGAAATCAAATGGCAATTGTCCTTCTCTCCCTGGGTTATTTCATATAGCACAATGTTCTCTAGTTCCATCCAAGCTGTTGCAAAGGGTAAATCATTTTCTTTTTTTGTATAGCCAAGTAGTATTCCATTGTGTAAATGTAATACTACTTGTAATACATGTAATATATTACATATCTTGGCAATTCCATATAATGCTACAATTAACATAGGGGTGCATATATTCTTTTGAGTCAATGTTTCAGGTTACTTAGGATAAATTCCCAGAAGTGGAATTGCTGGGTCATAAGGCAGTACTATTTTTAATTTTTTAAGTAACTCCATACTGCTTTCCACAGTGACTGCACCAATTCTCATTCCCACCAAAAGTGCATGAGGGTTCCCCTTTCTCCACATTCTCACCAACACTTGCTACATGTCAATTTATTGATGGCAGTCATTCTGACAGATGTGAGGTGATACCTCATAGTGGTTTTAATTTGCATTTATCTGGTGATTAGTGACATTGAGCATCTTTTCATATGTTTATTGACAATCTGTATGTTCTCTTTGGAGAAATGTCTATTCAGGTCCTTTGCTCATTTTTGGATTGGATTTTTTGTTTGTTTTTGGTGTTGAGTTTTATAACTCTTTATAAATTTTGGATATTAACCCTTTATCAGATGTATTAGCAAATATGTTATTGAATTCAGTGGATTTTCTTTTCATTTTGTTGATGATTTCCTTAGCTTTGCAGAAACTTTTAAGTATGATAAAGTCCCATTTGTTTATTTTTCTGTTGTTTCCCTTGACCAAGGAAATATATCATAAAAAATGTTGCCACAAGAGATGTCTGAGATTTTACTGCCTGTGTTTTCTTCTAGGATTTTAAGGGTATCAAGGCCTATATTTAAGTCTTTTTATTTTATTTTATTAGTTTATTTTATTGTTTATGCTATTACAGTTGTTCTCAATAAAGAAGGCTCCAAGAGAGTGGTGGATTTGGTTGAATATACACATACCTCCTCCCATGACCAAACAGGAATTACAGCTAAATTATAGAAAAATCATTCTGAATAACCAACTGAACACTTGCTGGAGAGAAGCCTTATAACCAAGGACTTACAGTAGAAGTCACATCAAGACTGAAAGGAAGTGTGGAACTGTGAGAGGACTGGCTGGGCTCTCACAGGTAGAAGCTGAAGTTCCAGGGGCTGTAATTTTATATTTTAGTTATACTGTAATAAAAAGTAATTTTAAAAAAATAAGTAGAGACATTAGCAATTGTATCCCACTGAGGAGACAGACAATATAGTTAGTCTAGGTAAGTCACTAAATAAAGAAATAAGAAACAAAAGCAGCAACAACAAACTCAGGGAAGAGAAAAATCAAAATCCAGAGTTCCTACATTATATTATCAAAAATGTTCAGTTTTCCACAAAAAGTGGTAAGACATGAAAAAACAAAAACAAGATAGTGAAACCCATGCACAAGAAAAAAAAAAAGCAGGCAACAGAAACAGTGTCTGACAGATGCCAGGGGATGGATTTACCAGACAAAACTTTGAAGCAGGTATTATAAATGTGTTCAGAGATGTCAAAGAAACCATGTTTAAAGAATTAAAAGAAAATGTAGGAATAATGACATCAAATAGAGACTATTAATAACAATATAGAAATTATTTTTGAAAGGTCATTTTGAAATTCTGGAGTTAAAAAGGACAATTGAAATGAAAAATTCACTAAAGGGTCTCAACAACAGTTTTAAGCTGGCAGAAAAAAATTACCAACCTTGAAGATTAAAACAATAGGAATTGTCCAAAGGACAGAAAGAAAACATAATAAAATATTAGCAGAGCCTGAGAGCTCTGTGAGACACCATTAAGTGCACTGACATATTTTAAAGTATATTTTATTGAATACACTATTACAGTTGTCCCAATTTTTTTCTCTCCTTTACCCTCTTCTGCCCTGCACCCCCATATTCTAGCATTCCCCCCTTAGTTCATGTTCATGTGTCATAGATATAATTTCTTTGACTTCTCTATTTCCCAACCTCCCCCTGTCTATTTTATGCCCACAAATTATGTTTCTTAGTCCCTATACCTTTCCCCCCATTCTCCCCTCCCCCTCCCTGCTGATAACCCTCCATGTGATGCCCATTTCTGTGATTCTGTTCCTGTTCTAGTTGTTTGCTTACTTTTTGTTTTTTAGGTTCACTTGTTGATAGTTATGAGTTCATAGTCATTTTGTTTTTTGTAGTTTTTGATCTTCTATTTCTTAGATAAGTCCCTTTAACATTTCATATAATAAGGGCTTGATAATGAAGAACTCCTTTAACTTCACCTTATCTTGGAAGCACTTTATTTGCACTTCCATTCTAAATGATAGCTTTGCTGGATAGAGTAATCTTGGGTATTGGTTCTTGCTTTTCATGATTTTAAATACTTCTTTCCAGCCCCTTCTTGCCTGTAAGGTTTCTTTTGAGACATCAGCTGATAGTCTTATGGGAACTTCTTTGTAGATAACTCTCTCCTTTCCTCTTGCTGCTTTTAAGATTTGCTCTTTATCTTTAATCTTGTGTAACTTAATGATGTCGTGTCTTAGTGTGTTCCTCCTTGGGTCCAAATTTTTGGGGATTGTCTGAGCTTCCTGGACTTGTATGTCTATTTCCTTCTCCAGATTGGGGAAGTTCTCCTTCATTATTTGTTCAAATAAGTTTTTAGTTTCTTGCTTTTCCTCTTCTCCTTCTGCCAGCCCTAAGATTCAGATGTTGAAGTGCTTAAAGTTGTCCCAGAGATTCCTAAGCCTCTCCTCATTTTTTAGAATTCTTGTTTCTCTATTATTTTCTGTTTGAATGTTTATTTGTTCCTTTTGTTCCAAATTGTTAATTTGAGTCCCAGTTTTCTTCTCTTCACTGTTGGTTCCCTGTATATATTGCTTATTTCACTTTGTGTAACCTTCATCTCTTCCTTCATTTTGTGACAGAGATCAATCAATGCTATGAGTATCCCAATTACCAGTGTTTTGAACTTTGCATCACATTGGTTATCTATCTCCTCGTTGCTTAGCTCTTTTTCTGGAGTTTTGATCTGCTCTTTCATCTGGGCCATATTTCTTTGTCTCCACACACTTGTTATGTCACAAGGGGGCAGAGCCTTAGGTATTTACCAAGGCAGGGCAACCTTCTTTGTTGTGTTATGGTGTTGACTGTGGTGGAGGGGTTAGAGAGGGAACAATGCAGCTCACTCACTCCACTCTATCTCCTTTCCAATGAACTCTTCTGTGAGACTGGGAGTTTATCCTGTCTTCATGACCCACACAGTATTTTACAGCTATAGGTTTTGAGTCTTTAGTTTTCCTGTAAGTCAGCCCCACCTCACCTGCATGGTCCACAACCTTGCCGTGGATCCTCCACCTGCTGGGCTGCCAGTCTTTGAACCTTCTACTGGTCTGGGTAAATGTTTCTTTAACTCTTTGATTGTTGGCATTCCATGCAGTTTGATATTATGGCAGTCCTGGTTGTTTATTGTTTTTAAATTGGTTTTTATCCTTCCTATGGTTGTGCAAGGAAGCAAAGCATTTCTACCTACACCTCCATGTTGGCTAGAACTCTTCCATGAACATATTAATACTTGGGGTTTGAGAGGGAGAAGAGAGAGGGAAAGGGCAGAAAAAATATTTGAAGAAATAATGGCCAAAAAAGTTCCCCTAATTGGTCAAAAACATCAATCTACACATCCAAAAATCTCTACATACTCTAAGTAGTAAAAAAAAAAAAATACCTACATTGAGATACACCATAGTCAAAGTGTTGAAAGGCAAAGAAAAGTATTAAATCTTGAAAGCAGCAAAAGAAAAACAATTCATCACATACAATGGGAAAGGGGACTTGATAGTTAAACTGCTGATTTATCATCAGAAATGGTGGAGGTCCAGAAAGCAGCAGAATGACATCTTAAAAATAGTAACATAAAAAATAATGCCAACCAAAGATCCATGTCTGGAAAACAATATTTTAAAAATGAAAGCAAAATTAAGACATTACCAGGTAAGCATGTCCTACCTTACAAAGAATCCTAAAGGAAGTTCTTCAGGCTGAAAATGAATAGTGCTAGACAGTAGTTTAAAAAAGCACAAAGAAATAAAGAATATGAGACAGTAGTTTAAAAAAGCACAAAGAAATAAAATAGTATATAGATAGTTTTTTCTATTTTCTTCTCTTATTTAAAATAAAATTGCATAAAAAATAATTGTAAAACTATATTTGGGGGACTACAACATATATAAACTAATATATATGACAATAATATCACAAAGGAATCAGAGGGAATAGAGCAAAGTTTCTCTATTCTACTAGAATTAAGTTAACATTGTCTGAAGTAGAGTGTTTTTAGTTAAAATATACTATAATTTCTTCAGAAGAACAACTAAAACTCATTGCAAAAATAAAAAGCAAAACACAAAGGAATTAAAATAGTATACTAGAAATATTTACCACAAAAAAGGTAGTAAAGAAGAAATAGAGCAATAAAAAGACGTGAGACATAGAAAACAAAAATTAAGAGATATAATACAACTACATCAATACCTATGTTAAAAATATTGATTGTTCACACTTTGACCACACATACACAAAAATGGCATGAGACAGAGAAGATTAGCATGGGTCATATGCAAATATGATATGCAAATTTATGAAGTATTCCATTTTTTTCCAGCTAATAATTCATACTTAAAGAGTTCCATAGTGAATTATTCCATTTATATAACATTTTTAAATGATCAAATTTTAGAAATACTGGTCATATTAGTGGCTGCCATGGGTTAGGGAGGGGCAAAGGTGGTTGTGTCAGGGAAGTAAGAGTGGTTACAAATGGGCAACATGAGGGATTCTTCTGGTGTTGGAACTGTTTGGTACAGTGGTATTGGATACATTAATGTATGTGGGTGATAAAATTGTATAGGACTTAGTAAACTCACTGCCCTCCACACCCCATCACGCACACAACACAAATAAGTACAAATACAGCTAGGGAAACTTGAATAAGAGCTATTAATTATATCAATGTCAATATTCAGGCTGTAACTGTAGTTTTGCAAAATATTAGCATTGGAAAAAAACTAAACAAAGTGTACCAAAGACAACTCTATTGTTTCTTTGACCTGCATGAGAATTTACAATGATCTCAATTAAAAATTCCATTGAAAAAGTAAGAGGAATAAATACTCAAATTAAAAGGCAAACAAGATCCAACACTGTATGCTATGTACAAGAGACACACTTAAAGATTCAAAGGTATAAATAAGTTTAAAGTAAAAGTATGAGAAAATACACCATGCAAATGGCAAGTATAAGACAGATAAAGTCACTATAATAGTGACAAAATAGACTTAAAGACAAAAATATTACTACAAACAAAAAAGGGCATTTTATAAGTATAAAGTATTATTCCAGTTAAAAGATAAATAAGTACCATGTCTGTGTTAGCATGACTGGTGTGTCAATCCCAGCTGAGTCACTCACCAGCAATGTGACTTCTGGCAAGTTACTTTATAAGCCTGTTTTTTTTCAATTATGAATTGAGGTATTAAGACCTCCTAGGGTTAATATGAGGAATAAATTATTCTTGGCTCCATAGTACATAGTAGGTGCTTCATAAATAATAAAGATATTTTTTACTGTGCAATGTGTGATTTATGGCTTTCCTTTTCTGTAAACATATAAAAATTCCTTTTTAGTTGTGATTCTTAGCCAGCTTGTTGATAATCTAATCCTACTCATTATACTTTAGCATTGTAAGGACCTTGCTTGATTACTAATGAAAAACTGAAAAAAAAGATGAAAGATAGGGGATATGGAGACTCTGTTTATGTCTTTTGCAATTTGAAATTAACTTACATTAGCCATAATATTAAATAATAAGTGATATTTATTTCAGGAAAAAAAAGATAATCTACCAAAGATATAATGTACAGTATGGTGACTAGTAAAAAATAAATTTTAATAAACAAAGTATAAATTAATAAAAAGATAAACAATTAAAAACATATACATGCCTAACAACAGAACTCCAAACTATATGAAGCAAAACTGATGGGACTGAAAGGAGACATAGACAATTAAACAGTAATAATTAAAGATTTTATAGCCCACTTTATTTTATTTTATTTGTTTATTTTTAGAGAGGAAGGGAGGGGGAGAGAGAGGGAGCCATCAATATATGGTTTCCTCTCATGTGACCCCCACTGGGGACCTGGCCTGCAACCCAGGCATGTGCCCTGACTGGGAATTGAACCAATGACCCTTTGCTTCACAGGCCAGCACTCAATCCACTGAGCTACACCAGCCAGAGCTAGAGCCCACTTTTAATAATGGGTAGAACAATGAGGCATAAAATAGGAAAGATATAGAAGAATTGAACAACACTATCAGCTAATCTGATCTAATTGACGCCTATACAATACCCCACCCAACAACAGTGGAATATACATTCTTTCCAGTGCACATAGGACATTCTTGAGAATAGATGATATGCTAGACTATAAAACAAGATGTGATCAACTTAAAAGGATTAAAATCCTACAAAGTATATGCTGCAATCACAATTAAATTAAATTATAAATCAACAAAAAGAAATTTGAGAAATCAATAAATATTTTGAAATTAAGCAATATACTTCTAAGTAATCAATGTGCATAGGCTGTGGTGGGGGAGTGGTGGGGGTAAATTCAGACAACTGTACTTGAACAACAATAAAATAATTTAAAATTTTTTAAACAGAATGAAAATTAAAGTATGTCAAACTTTATGATACAGATCAAACATTGTTTCAAAAGATAGTTATAATTTCAAATGCCTATGTTAAAAGAAGAAAACTCTCAAATTAATAACCTAAGCTTCCATCTTAATAAATTAATTTTTTAAGGGAACACTAAGAAGTACAAAGCAGCATGGAGGACTGTGGTATAATCAACAGTATAATTACAGTTCAAAATGTCTATGTATAACACATTTGGTGTATTGTATATCTGGATACTACCTATGTGAATAATGATCAACTTTAGCTGGTTAAGTTTCTCCAGATACTTTCTTTTTTATATCATTTGGTTGTTTCATTTAAATTTTACAATAAACATATATTAATAAGAAAAAGTAGTAAAGCTATTTCACTTTGTTTGAAAATATTTAATGGGTTATTTTTCAAACAAAGGGATTGAATCAAAATGTCATGTACCCCCATGAATGACGATTGTTTGGAGTCTGCAGTAGCATCATTAACGACTAGCTATCAACATAAAACTTAATTAATTAATTAAAACTTTGCTCCTCAAAAGTCGCCTTAAGAAAATTTGAAGACAAACCACAGACTGAGAGAAAGTATTTGCAAATTACATATCTGACATTTGTATATAGAATACATAAAGAACTCTTACAACACAACAATAAAAAGACAACCTAGTTAAAATTTTGACAAAAATTTGAATAAACATTTCAGGAAAGAAACTATATAAAGAACTAATGAATATATACAAAATGCTCAATATCATTATTTATTAATAGAGTTCAAATTATAACTACAGTGAGCTACCACTGTACACCCACTAGAATGGCTGTAATAAAAAAAAGTATAAGAGTTGGCAAGAATGTACAGAAACTAGATCTTCACAGTGTGTTAGTGGGAATATAAAATGATGCAATTACTTTGAAAGACAGTATGGCACTTTCTTTAAAAATTTGAATGTAATTTTAGCATAAAACCCACTGGTCCCACTCCTAGTTATCTATCCAAGAGAAATAAATGCATACACTCATACATAAACTTGCATGTGAATGTTCATATCACTATTGTTTATAACAGCCAAAAGATAGGAACAATATAATATCCATCAACTAAGAATGGAGAAACAAATGCATATCCATACAGTAGAAACCTATCAGTCAACAAAATGGAATGAAGTACATATACATGATACAACATGGCTGAACATTAGAAACATTATGCTAAGTTAAAGAAGCCAGACCCAGAACACCACACACAGCATGATTTCATTGTGACTAAATGTCCAGAAAAGTAAATTTATAAAGACAAAAAATAGATTAATGATTTCCTGGGGCTGGGGATGAAAAGATTATAAATGGGTATGAAGGGTCTTTCGGGAGTGATGGAAATGTTCTAAAACTGGGTTGTGGTGATAGTCAACTCTATAAATTTAAGAATCATTGAATTGTTCATTCAAGAATCACTGAACTGTACATTCATAAAGTGTGAATTTCTATAAAGTCACTGTTTAAAAATAAACACAACCATAATAATAAAAAGTTAACCCTAAATAAATTATTAATAAGAATGTTAAGCAACCCCAGAACAGCTTAGTGTGGATGAGTTTAATAGAAGCGACAGCCTGAAGGAAAGAAATTAATTCCTAGAGGCAGAAGGCTGACAAATTTAGAGACCCCACAGGGAATAAGAGAGGCACAGCACTTGCTTCCCATATTGGGAGGCTTTGGGGAGGGTGTAACTCTATCCAATCACTGCATCTACTACTCCAATCTTATTTTTTTAGGAAAGGAAACTAGAGTTCAAAGTATAATTTATGCTATTCTGAAAATCTTAAAAACTGTGTACCTATTGAGGGAGCCTTTATTTTCAAACAAATGCTTCAAACCAAGATATCAGATGTCATTCTAGATAAAAGACCAATAGTGAATATTGAGGCTAAGGAGAAGTCAGTGAGACCAGACCCATTTTCTACACTGATAACAGGCCCATTTGACTCATTGCTAATTTCCTTCCACACACACACACAACAAATCAATAACCAGTTTTCATAGATAATTACAATAGCTGTTATTTATCAGACACTTACTGTATGTCTGTCAGGCATTATAGTAAGGCTTTAATCCTCTCAACAAACATAACTTTTTGAGGCAGGATCTATCTTTATTCCCCAATTTGTAGATGAGGAATCTGAGGCCCAAAAAGGTTGTGAAATTTCCCATGGTCAAGAAGCTGATCATTATGGAGCTCAGATTCTTTTCTATGAGTCTTCCAACCACAGAGGCCACTCTCTAGGGCAGTGTTACTCACACTTCCTTTTTAACGACAACCTGGATTTAAAAATACATTATAAATCATAACCCAGATGAAGTTCCATGAAACAATATTTACATTTACTATGCATAATACACACTGATATTTTTATACTGTTTATCTTATTTTACTTTTTAATATCTTGGTCAATACCACTAAATCCATTTCATGACATTAGTGAATCACCATGCACAATTTTAAAAAATACTAATATACATAAAATTTGCATATGTCACATTGAGATGAGACTTCAGAGAAACTTTCAAAATCTCTACAGGCCTGTCTGTCAAAGTCAAGTGCCTGCTGGTCTGATCATCCACCCAGTATGTAACCCTTCACCTGGTGATGGAGGAAGTAGGAAATAAGATCTAAGTGCCCAGGTGAGTCACCCAGAAGATAAGTATACTCAAGGGTACATTAAGCCATAACTTGGTCATGGGGAGGGTAAGAAAAGAGAAAAGCAATCCCCTTGTCTGAATGAAGTATGCCAGCACAAAATCCTTAGCAACATACCCAGACACCAAGATATTCTAAGAAAAATCTCATATTTTCCTAGAAGTAAAATATCATAGGTAGATCAATATCAAATTCATCTTGCCTTAACACCACCTCAAGATACTTTGGAGCAGCTGAGAGATCTCAAACCTGGCAGATTATAGTACTCACACCTTCTATTCATATCAATAGCATAAAACTCAGATCCCAAATTTAGAGATACCTGAAGTTTTTTCTGTTTGATTTATAATTAAAAATTTGTGGATTTTATCTGAACAGCTTCATCAAGTAAAAATTTTAAACATATTTCTATTTTATTTAAGTGAAGACATAAACCCTAGGCATTTTTTGTTTGTTCCCTGCATCATTCTGGTATTATCTTGTGTTATTTAAGGACAGTTATTTTCATTAATCCTAGCAGACTTCCCCACAATTCATTACTCTACAACGGTGCCTCTGTTTGCTTAGATTTTCTGCAGATGTAAGAACTTTGATTGATCAGAAAGGTGAAAATGGGATTAGGGAAGCCCATACTAAAGATCTTAAACATGTGTGGTCTCAATTATTTTCTTGATCAGGGAGACTATATTGGGAGACTTAAGAAGTGAGGCTGCAGGAGGCACAGCATTGTGGACAGTCTATTATTAAGGGTTTGTTAAGAATTACTCCTTTTTCTTCTATCTTTAACCAGTGCGTTCATAAAAGGACTCCTTTGTACAGGCCCTGCTTCAAAGTAGACTTTTAAAATGTAGGTGGCTGTGAGGCAGCACAGATCTAACATTTCCAAATCAGAACTTCTGACTGCCAACCATGATACCCTCTCTCCACTCCTGTCTTTCCATTATCAGAAAAAGTCACCCCTTCCTCCTAGTCACTTTAGCCTAAAATCTAGAGGCCATGCTTAACTCCTTCTCTTCCATCATTAATCCTGATATACAATCCATTAGCAAGTGCTATCACTCTGCTTCCAAAATAGATCTCAAATCTATTCACTTTTCCCCATCTCTCTGCTCATAAGTCATTATTTACTCCCACCTGAACTACTGCAATAGCTCTTAAACTGATGTCCTTGTTTTTTGGTTTTGATGCCTCTAATCCATTCTCTACTCAGTAGATAGATCTTAAAAACAATTTGGAACAGATTATGTCTTTTCCCTACTTAAAATCCTAAATAGATTTCACTGCAGTTAGAATAATACCTTTGTTTCACAAGGTTTTATACAGGTTGACCCTTGGCCACATCTCCCAACGATTTGCTTCCCACTGTCTCCCATTTCTTCACTACACTTGAGCCACACTGGCCTCTTACTCATTTTCAAATATACTATCCTCATTACCACCTAAAGGCATCTGCACTTACTGTTCCCTCTGCCTGGAACACTATTCCCCCATATGTTCAAGTAGTCAGTTCCATTCTGGTCTCAGCTCAAATGTAAACTTCTTAGAGAACCCTTCCATGACCACCGTGTCTCATACTACTCACCCACACACTCACTATCACATTATTTATTCTGTTTAATTTTTTGTAACACTCATTGCTACTTGAAATAATTTTTTGTTAAATTGTTTATTGTTTGTCCCCTCTGCTGGAATGCAAACTCCATGGAAGCAGGCACTGCTGTCTCTCTCATTCATTATTGCATTGCACTGCTGAGAAAAGTGCTTGGCACCTAATGAATTGGCATGCCTCACCATTTCTGACTTCCTTTTGTACTTTGACTAATGTAAAAATAATACAAGCTAGCAATCGATTGTTTTAAGTAAGCTCTTTTCCAGTGTCTTCCTTAATAACATCAAGGATATTAAAACTATGAAAATCTAACTCTGAAGAATTAATTCTACCCTAGTCTACTATGGCTCATTTATGCTTCTTATCATAATTCATTGATTCAAAAAACACTCACTGAGTAATTACCAAATCCATGTGCTAACTATAAGTACCTCACCCAATAGGAACCTTCAGTCTTTACTTTTGTTAGCAACTGGTGAAAACTGTATACATGATACAGCCAAACACCAATTACAACCATACATTTAAAAAGATAGCTACTTAAAAATATATAAATAAATAAATAAAGATAGCTACTTAATTTTAATATTGCATAATCAATCAGAAGGCTGGTAATAATATCCTGTTACTTAGATGGAAATTTTTATTAATAAGAAGGTTGATTTTTCTGTTAAAAAAAACTAAATAAGAATTACATAGAAGAAAGCGGTACTACTCAAATGTAACTATGTGGAGGGAAGATAGAATGCAGAGCTGATTTTATGTCAAAGGTTAAAAAAAGGTAGAATTTTTTTGACATCCACAGCACATAATTTACTGCATGAAAATACATGCAGCCAGTTCTTAGAGCTAGAACAGCACAATTAATGCATCTGTTTCTATTACAAACCAGTCTTGGTTTAGTCATAAACATTCAGGAAGTTATTAAAATTTCACAAAATCTTTGAACAAAAGAGCTAGGAGAAAACTTGGCACTCAAGTTGTCAGTCTACTTCCCTCAATTTATAGATGAGGTCGCTGCAGCTAGGCCATGTCAAGTGGCTTGTCCAATGTTTCACAATAAGTTAAGTGGCCAAGTTAGAACTCACATTCAGGTTTCCTGGCCCATTGGCTCTGAGAGACATAGTTTTTTGTCTATCCAATTGTCCATACCACTGTCTTCTCCAATTTCTACTTCCCTGCTTATAAAGCCCTGATTTGTTCAAAAAACCAGGCAGATATTTTCTGATTTCAAAGAGAAAAGTCTTCTTCCTTGGCCAGTAAATAAATCATTATTGGACTAAGTGGTCCTCTCATGCCCTATGGTCAGTATTGGTCTATGATGGGCGTGTGACCTATTTCTAGCTAATGAGATCTAAAGGATGCCTGGACCGGTCACTGACACCAGGACTCTAGTTTCTCCTCTAGAGTAAAGATATGGCCCTTGCTAGTCTTGTGGTAATGTATCACTTCCCCTCTTCCCCCAGAATAGACAAAACCTCAGAGATAAAAAAATTCCCTTTCGACTTTCTTTCTGCCTTGAAGTTAAATGTGACACTTAGAGATGCTGCAGTTCCTCTGCAAACATAAGGCAACAAGTCAATAGAGTAAGCATAGTAGAAATGGAAAAGGGCCCAGGATGCTGAAACACCAGTGTTCAGCCACTTCCAGACTTCTTGATAAGTGAGGAAAAGAAACTTCTTACTTCTTTAAGCCACTGTTGTCCAATCTAGACTTCCAAACTTTGATCTTAGGAGTTGTACAGTGTGTTGCTGTCTCTCAAGGGTCAAGGAAAGTGGAGAGACAAAAAGACATGGAAAGAAGAATATGCAATTGCAGGTCCTCATCCCTAACTTGAGCCAAGTGGCCCTTTTCCATCAGATTCACTGAACTACTCCTTAACTGTTAAGTAGTTGAAATTACATTTGGCCCTTTGAAGGCAACCACGAGGCTGATGTGGCCCCCAGTGAAAATGAGTTTGACACCCCTGCCTTAGAGATTCCTTTTTAAAGAGCTAAGCCATCTTTCTTTTGTATGGAAATATGAATTTCACATGTAGGTTCACGTAGAATAAGATGAATTTATCTCCTTCACTAGGAGCCTTGAAATTGACTTCTGAGCCTACACTGATCTTGCTCTTACCATTTCCATCCATTGGTTGGTCCTCAGACATTGTCAAATAGATATAATAATAAACATTACCAAGCATGACCAGTATCAACTCTCCTCCTGGGACTAAAGAGTGGAGAATGGTTATTCATCTGCCGCTATAAGGAATGGGACTCCCTCCCTAGAGATCGAGGGGTGTGAGCATTGTTTAAGGACACATGGACTGGTCACTGACTCTGGTTTCTACCAGATAAGGATGTGGGCCCTGCTAGGGTTGTTTATTTATGAACCAGGAAAATTTGATCTATGCAAACCTTTTCTTAAACAGAAGTTCCTTGATCTCAATTACTATTGTAAACTCTTCCAGAATGGTGACATGAGCCTTGAAGACAGTGTCCCTAGCCTGGCAACTTCAAGCTCAGTCTCAGTCAGTAATCTAGGGGAAGGAGAAAAACTGAAACAAGCTATACTGCATCTGTTTATGCTGTGTAACCCCCTTAAAGCCTTCATCCTCAAAAGTTTTGAAGAACAAAGGAAATCATCAACAAAATGAAAACACAACCCCTGAATGGGAGAACATATTTACCAATGATACATCTGATACAGGGTTCATATCCAAAATATATAAAGAACTCATACAACTCAATGCAAAAAAAAAAAAAAGCAGTAAAGGCGGGAAGATGGCAACAGAGTAGGAGGGAGGGGATTTCACTTCCCCCTACACACAGGAGGAAAAACTGGCTAATCCATGGAGGAACGGAGCAGACAGACAAGAATATTGAAGCGTATATGAAAATAAGAATCCACAAAGCTGTAGCGGATACTGAAAAACCAGAAACCAGATGGTAAGAAGGAGATTTCAGGACACTAAGGTCCCAGGGATCAGCACGGGGACCAGGCGAGTTTGAAGCCCCAGGCCCAGCGCCCTGCACCCAGAGCGGGCGCTTGGTCTACCACAGACTGCTTGAAAGTAGAGGGCCTGCCAAAATCCTTGGGAGAGAGCTGGGTCTCCTGCTCCCTCCCTCCCCGACAGACCAGGGTTGGAGCGACATGAGCAGAGCTCTGGTCATGGAGAGGGGAATAAGGAGGAAGAGGCAAAATGCTCAAAGCTGTGGTTACTCTCGAAGTCTGTGGGCACCAGCTCGGGAGAGCTGAGGACTGGGCTGGTAGCACACTGGCTCTGGAAGTCGCTGGCTGCCTAGAGAGTTGGGCTACATGGGACACCAGGCTTGAATAGAAGGAATTTATCAAACAGAAGGGCTGGGGAATCTGCTGTGATGGCCCCTAGGCTGACTCCCAGCCCAGCCAGGCATGGGGGGGGAAGGCCGTGGGGGGAAGGCGCAGTGACTCCATCCCGGTGGCACTGGAAGGGGAGGCGTTTGGGCCCAGGTTCACTGGGAAGGGAGGCATTTGGCGATGGCCTAAACGACT
This sequence comes from Carollia perspicillata, assembly GCA_004027735.1. Classification (NCBI taxonomy): domain Eukaryota; kingdom Metazoa; phylum Chordata; class Mammalia; order Chiroptera; family Phyllostomidae; genus Carollia; species Carollia perspicillata. The sequence goes on from PVKM010006808.1 coordinate 41,264, forward strand.
GGGCACCCCTGTACCCCAGCGTCTGGTGGTGAAAACCAGGAGAAGCGATCAGAAGAGAATCAGGACTCCCACGTCGAGGATATTGGGGAAAGGAGTCACACTGGCAGCTACAACAGTGCTTGGAAGGCAGACTGGGTGAATGTCAAGAGGGGAGAATCACCACACCAATCACTCTCCAGCCTTCTGCAGCAAGCAACACCAGAAAAACCGATTCAGCCAGTTTGAAACCAACAAGAGGTATGGTGTGTGTGTGTGTGTGTGTGTGTGTGTGTGTTCTTTTGTTTGTTTGTTTGTTTGTTTGCTTGTTTGTTTTTAAATGCTGTTTTTTCAATAATCTTTTTGTTATTATTATTTTTAAAATTTTCACTACTGTTTTATTCCAATTACTTTTCCTCTCTTCCCATCTTTCCTGATTTTGTACTGCACATTTTATTTCAAATTTTATCTCTCCTATCTTACTTCTCCTGCCTTTTTTTTTCTCTTTTTTTTGCAATACCCAAAAGCGAGAGAAAAACTTGGAACTGTCAAAGGACCTGAAGTGGACAGCAAGGGAGCAAGGGAGCAAGGCAGCAAAGGAGAAGAAGGAAGTAACATACAAGGGAGCCCCAATAAGGTTAGCTTCTGACTTCTCAATGGAAACACTCCAAGCCAGAAGAGAATGGCAAGAAATATTCCAAGTAATGAGAACCAGAGGCCTTCAACCTAGGCTGCTTTACCCAGCAAGGATCTCGATCAAGATAGAATGCCAAATAAAGAGCTTCCAAGACAAAAGAAGTCTAAAAGAATATACATCCACCAATCCAGAACTGCAAGAGATGCTAAAAAAAAAACTGCTCTAAGGAAAGGAAGGAAAAGAGAGAGACAGAGAGGAACATAGGTACAGAAATGGCTATGAATACGTACCTATCCATAATAACCTTAAATGTAAATGGTTTAAATACTCCAATCAAAAGACACAGACTAGCTGAATGGATAAGAAAGCATGACCCACACATATGCTGCCTACAAGAGATCCACCTGAGGACAAAAGACATACACAGACTGAAAGTGAAGGGCTGGAAACAAATTTTCCAAGCAAATGGACAGGAAAAAAAAAGCCAAGGTAGCAATACTCATATCAGACAAAATAGACTTCACAAAAAGAGCCATAAAGAGAGACCCAGAAGGTCACTTCATACTACTCAAGGGAAGACTCCACCAAGAAGACATAAATATTGTAAATATATATGCACCCAACATTGGAGCACCCGAATACATAAAGAAAATCTTAGAAGACTTCAAGAAAGACATTGATAGCAACACAATTATAGTAGGGGATTATAAGACTTCACTCTCAAAAATGGACAGATCATCCAAACAAAATATCAACAAAGATATTGTGGCATTGAACAATGCCCTAGATGAAATGGACTTACCTGATATATATAGAGCCCTACATCCAAAACAAGCTAAATACACATTCTATTGAAATGCACGTGGGATATTTTCAAAGATAGACCACATGATAGGACACAAAACAAGCCTCAACAAATACAAGAAAATTGAAACCATACCAAGCATTTTCTCTGACCACAAGGGACTGAAATTAGAAACCAACCCCAAGGAAAAAAAACCAAAACACTCAAAATCATGGAGTCTGAATAGTATGCTATTAAACAATGAATGGGTCAAGAATGAAATCAAGGAAGAAATCAAAAAATTTCTGGAAACAAATGAAAATGAACGTACGACAACCCAAAATTTATGGGACACAGCAAAGGCAGTCCTGAGAGGGAAGTTCATAGCAATACAGGCCTACCTAAAAAACATAGAAACATTTCAAACAAACAACCTAACCCTACGCCTACAAGAACTTGAGGAACAACAACAAAGACAGCCCAGAGCTAGTAGAAGGCAGGAAATAACCAAGATCAGAGCAGAATTAAATG
>PVKM010006809.1:0-16778 GCA_004027735.1 Carollia perspicillata
CCTACCTGAGTTTCCTAGGGTCATCCCTAAATAAATGACTTGCACTTGTTTGGGGACCCAGACATCATGCATAAGGAATGCTTTTTGTCCTTGATAAACTTACATTTAGAGGGGGTAAGATCAGCGATGTACCTTCACATAATTAGGAATTTCTGAGAATTGCTGAAGAGTGTCAGGTCTGTAAGCAGATGAAGGTGTTCTGCTGGTTGCCTTTTGGAGTGTCATCAAGGTGCTTTGAGGAAATGAAGGAACTCAACTGATGCTCTCAGGGGGAGGCAGGCAGGGAGAAGGGGCCTGGAAACCTGGCCCAAAGACCTTTTCTTCCACACATGGAGTACTGTCTGTGGTACTGTCAGGGCACTGATTTGCTAACCAAATTTCTCCTGCTTTCCACCTCTCTGGACAACTCCTCCTGAGATAAGAACATGCAGGTGGACCAGGCACCACATAAAATGTGACTCTTGTTAGGTTCTTGGGGCACTTGGATGCTTGGAGGGGGGTTGATGAGGGTCTCTACAGGCCTAAAAGAATTAATAGGATTTTCTAGGTGCCCTGCTCCCAGGCATGGCTGTGCCTAGCCTCACATCTGCAATATGGCAGAGTTAATCCAGCTCCTTCATTACCTTTAAATGGGCCATAGTCCCCCCAGCTCCTCCCACATAGGCCTTCCCATCATTATCATCCTTCCTCCCAGAGTCCCTCCACACAAACATACAATCCAAATAACAACAGTGCACATGGCATCAAAATGCTCTTCAAATCAAGTTTCCACTCCTGTTCAATTGGACCCTTCATTACAGAAATTCTGGAACTGCCATTGAATGAACCCAATTGCTGCTTGGCTGGGCACTTTCACAAATCATTCTCAGGGGGCAAAGCACTCCAAATTCTTCTTTCCTTACATTTCAACTTGATTAGAAGGAGAATGAAGCGTACCGTACGAGAGCATGGTGTCACTAACAGTATTAACCTTTTTAGCATTAACCGGGACTCAAAAAATAACTGGCTACAAAACAGCCATTAGCTCTGTCTCTGAACAAAAGGATTGCATACAAGAATGAACCCTATTCTTACAGAGCTCAGGACAGAGTTAAAAGATGTAAAAGGCTTGTGCCATTGAAGATAGCAGTCTCAATGCTCACCTCACATTTTACATTCCCAAAGCCACAAAAATGCCTTTGAACTAATCGTTTTTTACATATGTGATTAATTTTTAAAAAATAATCTAAAATATTATTTAGAAATAATATTTTGAAATAAATATTAAGAAATTTGTGTACTCGTGTATTAATTTCAGTGTTATTTAGTTATGGGAAGTTGGAAATAACTTAACTGTATGATAGAGGAATGATTAAATACATCGTAGAGAATTCCCTTGTTGGAATATTAGGAGCCATTCATATAATGGTCCTGAAGACTACAGGGTAACATAGAAGAATGGTAAGATTAAGGGTAAATTTAAAGAGCAAAGAATACACCTAACTACAACTATGAAAACACTTGCCTGTGAAAAATGCTCAAAACATCATTAATAATCAGGGAAATACAAATTAAACCCACCACAAAGTGACAAGAATGATATAATCAAAAAGAGCAGCAATACTGTATGTTGATGAGAATGTGGAGTAAACTGAATTCCCACATAGTGTGAAATAATACAACAGCTTCGGAAAATGGTTAAGTACTTTTCTATGAAATTAAACATACAGATCTACTCTATGTCCCACCAATTCCACTCCCAGGTAAAACATATCCACAATTATAGGAATGTTAATAGCTGCTTTATTCATAACACCACCAAACCAGAAACAACCCAAATGTTCACTAACAGGTGAATGAATAAATGAATTCTTGTATCTTCTTCTAGTGGAATATTAATCAGCAATGAAAAGGAACAAACGATTGATTCATACTTGATGAAGTTCAAAAACAGACTGAGCAAGAAAGTCCAGAGACGAAAGAGTACACATTTGATTCCATTTATATGAAGTTCTGGAACAGGCAAAACTACTGTAAGTCTAAGGTCACAGAAATAAATTTAGTGATTGCCTAGAGAAGAGGGCTAGGGAGACAAGGGGATTTTGTGGGGTAAAGAAAATGTTCTAGACCTTTAGTATAGTGGTGGTTATTCTGGTCCACGCATTTGTCAAAACTCGTCGACCCACACTCCTAAAATGTGTGAATTTTAAAGCATGTAAATTATACTTCAACAAGGGTGAGTATATATGTGAGGTGTCTGTACATATGACATATATAATATTGTATATATGAGGTCTGTCTGGAAAAAGTCCAGCCATTGTTAATATAATGAGAACAGTTTGTACAACAGTGATGTAAACTGGCAGCCAAGGAAAGTGAACTGGAATGCACATGTGTGAACGATGATGACTTCACTGTACTAGTCAGTGGGGGTGGCAGACCCCATTGAGTGAGCATGTGCACTGTGTGGCTGTCGCATTCTAAACGACTGAGCAAGTAGAGGAACAAATCTGCATCAAATGTTGCATAAGCTTGAATATTCCTTTGCGGAAACTGTTCAGATGATTGAGAAGGCTTTAGGTATGGGCAGCTGGTGATTGGCAGCTTCATCACAACAATGTGCCTGCTCATGCATCACGTCTTGTGCAGAGTTTTTTTGCAAAACATCAAATCATCCAGGTAACTAGCCCCACTACAGCCCAGATTTGGCGCCCTGTGACTCCTGGCTTTTCCCAAAACTAAAATCACCTTTGGAAGGGAAGAGATCTCAGACCACCAATGAGATTCAGGAAAATATGATGGGGCAGCTGATGGAGATTGGGAGAGCTGTGTGAGGTCCCAATGTGCCTACTTTAAGGGGACTGAGGTGGCATTATCCTGTGTACAGTGTTTCTTATATCTTGCATCTTCTTCAGTAAATGTCTCTATATTTCATATTACATGGCTGGATACCTTCTGGACAGACCCTGCATATACATTCACTATATAGACATATAAATACACACATATATTTAAGTCCAGAAGGAAATACTAAAATGAGAAAAGTGGTTGTTTTTCATGAAAGTACAGATTATTTTTTTCCTCTTCTTAGACTCGCCAAAATTTTACCTGTATGGTTCTTTTATGTGACAGAATAATAAATGTTTATTTTAAAAAATTTCAAGCCTCTGGAGGCAAGCAGTTATGGTTGTCTATAACATACCAGATTTCACTACATGTTTGCGAGGAATGAAGTCCTGCGGATTGTTTTTCCAGTACATCCACCAGTCTGAATCTCAAACCAGACTTAATTCTCATATCACTTAGGTCATCCATATTTTTTTTTTCTGGAAACCAATACTGTCTAGTATCATCCACCATCTTTTCATAGATTATTTCTCTTTTACCACATCATGTGCTCACCAAGGGCTGGAATAATACCTTTATTCTTTGTATTCCCAACATCCCTTAGCACAGAAGAAGCACAGAATGTGGAGGAAATAGACCAGAGCTGGCGTAGAGTCACTGTGTGCAGTGACACAGACTGCACTGCACGAACTCCAGACAAGGACATGAAGGGCTCCCCTGCTGCCTGGATAGTGTTCTCTGGAGTTATAGAAACACAATTCTTGGTCAGAGTCCCTGCCCCATCATTTCCTAGGTTTGTGACCTCGAGGAAGTTACCGTATTTTTTCGGACCATAAGACGCACCTAGGTTTTAGAGGAGGAAAATAGGGGGGAAATTTTGAAGTAAAAAATGTGGTAAAATATTTGATAACATAAATAACATAATATTTCACCTATGTAAATGTAAACAGAACTCAACAGCAGCATTAACAACCATTATTCCTCCCAAATTTTTGGGGGGAAGGGTGCATCTTATAGTCTGAAAATACGTACCTCTTGAGCCTGTTTCCTTATTTACATAATAGGGTTGTTTGGAATGACTGAATTGAAGTAGTGTGTGTTCAAAGCCTTCTGCAAATTATAGCACTTTACAATGTTAGTTGTGATGTTTCTTATAATAAATCCAGTCCCTGCCTTTCTTTATCCCTTACTTACTCATCAGCTTTCACTCAGTTTCCTAAAAATTGTCAAACATATTCGTGCCTCAGGGCCTTTGCACGTTATTACTTCTGCTTAGAAGATTATTGTGCCCACATCTTTCCTCAGCCAGGTTCCTTCAGGTGATTCAGATTTCTGACTCAGTGTCACTTGAGGCTTTACCTAAGCATCCTAAAATAGCCATTTCCATTTTCTATCTCATCACCCCATGTTATTAGTACCTGATACGACTTCATTTGTTTAATGCTGATGGTGACCTCCCATCCCAAACCTTCTTGTGTAGAAAGTGTGTGTCTATTTTGTTCACTGCTGTGTCTTCAGCCCCTGTAGCATAATAGGTGCTCAAAATCATTTACTGAATAAATGAACAAATACTTATTGACAAATAGGTGACAAACTAGTTATTCAGTTTAGTCTGCCAACTGTTTTCCAAAAACAAGAGACCATGGGTCAAACACTGTTTTTGCCCACCTCTACTGACAGTGGGAATCCACCCAGTAGCCAAAGGAATCTGTCCAAGATGTGCCTGGCAGTCATGGGTCTAAACGTTTGCCACTGACGCTGTGCTGGGTAAGGCTCCAAGTCAGCCACAGTGTGGTGAGGACACAGGGAAAAAGGAGAGCATTGTGCTGCCCACAGAGATGGAGGGTTCCGAGAAGGGCTTGGGGAAAGTACCTCCCTCTGACTGGACACAACACCTCCACTAGCCAGGTGCTTTGTTCCTGTCTCTTTTCCTCCTTTCTTTTCTGGACTGTTAGCAATGAAATCAGGTCCATCAGCCTTACCTTTGTTCCTCATAGCTCTGAATGTGGGGTTTCTTTAAAGTTCTGGTGCCTCCAAAGAAGCCCTGCCAGCGTCACAGTGGAATTCTCTAATCCATGCCAAAGATGGAGCTCATTAATTTTCCTGCCTGAGAGAAAGAAAATACTTCTTTAGGAACTGGCATGTTTAGTGTTCTATTGAAGGAGAGTGAGGCCTCCCTGCAAAGAAGATTAATCTAGGTTTGTAGGTGGGTCATTCAGGGAAAACCCAGCACACTGCAAAGTCCTCGAAGGCCTGCAAGGCCCCTGGGTGTTATCCACACCCATGGCTGCGTGCGGCCCCTGGACTGAGGGCTGGGGGTGGGGTTGCTCTGAGACTTGAGCAGGCAGGAATGCACCCCATTTCTCCCTAAAGTGTACGCCCAGTATATTTCCAGAAAGTTCTTTTGCCCTCTTTTTTCCTCCCTTTTTTGAAATGTGCTGGGCTCCTGTGGGGGAGGGGAAGGGCTCACACCTGAGGCCCTGCTTTTCAACTGGAAAACAGGTGGGCCGCCCCCAGTGCCTGGACCTGACACCACCAGGTAAATAGCCAGAATCTTTTTACATGGTGGTAATAATTTAACACTTTGTTTTATATTAAAATGAACAATATGGCCCTGGCTGGTGTGGCTCAGTGGATTGAGTGCTGGCCTGTGAACAGAAGGGTCACTGGTTCAATTCCTGGTCTAGGGCACATGCCTGGGTTGTGGGCCAGGTCCCCAGTGAGGGGCTCTTGAGAGGTGACCACACATTAACATTTCTCTCCCTCTCTTTCTCTCTCCTTTCCCCTCTCTGAAAAAAATAAAATAAAATATTTAAAAGAACCAAAAAATGATGTGCATTTATTAATAGCAAATAGTATAAAAAAGAAAAAGTGAAAAATGTCATATGGGGGATTGGGACTTCAGGTGATTTTCTACATTGTTCTTGGTACTTTTTCTTGTACTAGCTGCATTATGTATTCATATATGTTACTGTTAGGTCATAAAAATAACAATGAAATGGTTTCCATTTTTAGAGAATCTGCTTTTGTGGATATATTTTGGAGAAAAATGCAAAAAAACCACATAGATTTTTAATTTAATCCTTATGCCCTCCTGATACAGATGGTTTGGAAGCCAGAGACCTCCATCCTCAGTACCCACCTTCACTTTCCCCTGCCATTAGAGGCATTTTGGTGAAAATGTTTAAGAAGCATTTCATGGTAAGTCATTAAAACCTATAATGTGAATTAGTCTAGTTCATCTTCTCTTTCTCACACACATGGCACACACACACGTACAGACACACACACTCATCCCTCAGCTAGCACCTAGAACTCTGTAAATCTGTAAATTCACAATGAAATGACACTGTAAGAAAGAATGGAAGTTGCCTAAACTGGATAAATAAATTATGCACAGGCCTGGATTTTTCTGACCGCAGTGACCAATAGCAATCTGAAGATGAGTGTCAGTGGGGCTACCAACTAAGTTCTCATTTCTCAAAACTGAAATTTTCCACAGCACACATTCAGACTGGAGGTTGGAGGGTTTTGTGAGCTGGGACAGTCTGCTTGATCTATTAGCTGGTTGTAGGGCCTGCCAGGCCCAAACCAGAAAGCTGAATTCAATTGCCCTACCAGGCCTTTCTGAATTTTATTATACTTTGTTTTTTGGTTCTGGTTTAAAGATCTTCTTCAAAATGCTCACTAATGATTTTTTAAAGCTGATTAACAGAGTCTGAGGAGAGCTACATGATGATTAAGTGGCTGAGGAAAAGATGTGGAAGAAAGATTTAAGGAGATGTAATTTTTAAGTCTCCTCTGGGAAGAACCCAGAGGAGGGGATAGAATAATGATTTTTAAGTGGCAAGCACTTACTAATCAACTAACGTGCACTCTGTGAACACCTAGCAGAGTACACAGTGAGGTGGGAGTGATTTAAGACAGACTTAAAAAGGACTTCCCAAAGCTAAAAGCAGCTTGTTGCAGAACTGGAAATTGCAAGGAATTCAGAAGGGAAAACACAAGACTCAGCCTTTCATAGTTTTTTATCATTATTGAAGAGCGATAATTCCTGTACACGGAATCTACTAGCAAACTCTGGCGCCCAGCTGTGTCAAAGCAGCCTCTAAATGAATAAGGTGATAGGGAGAAAATGTACTCAGGGGCTTTGTGGAGGAAGCAGTTCGTCTGTGGTTCTTCAAGGGCAGAGCAAAACAAAGTTCAATCCAGCGTTGTGCCCCACCAACAAGAGGGTATCTGGCCAACTTGGTGCTCAATTCTAGAATAAATGACCAAAGGCAGCCCTTGAAAGATGGAGTGGGAGTAGATGGCTCACAGTTGGGGAGAGTGAGCTTTGGGCAGAGGCATGGAGTGGGCATAGATGGAAATAGGTGGAAATTGTAGGGGGTGCCAGGCTATGGGGCTCCACAAAAGTCAGGCAGACAAATGAGGATTTGATGGGTACCATTCTAGGTTCCTGAAGAGGAAGCAAGACAAGATGGAAATAGGTGGTATTAGGATGTTAGGTTTGCTAAAAGTGAGGGGAATAGATTGGAAAAGAAAAAAAAAATAGTTAGGTCTTTCCTAGTACCTATTTACTATTTACTTTCACTCTATTTACTTTGGAGCAGGTACCATAAGCTAAATGTTAGTCTAATGAATTATTGATTGCTTGCCTCCATCTCTACTTGGCTACAAGCTCACTGAATATAGAGTCCAATTTTTATTGTTTTCTATTGAATTCTTAGCACCTAGCATAGACCCTAGGATGCATCAGTGCTCCATAAATATTTACTGAATGAATAAAGTAAACAAACCAGAAATGGGAGGAAAGTTCTAGTCTCGAATTCTTCATTGCTCGCGATCTTAGATAAGAGCCCAGATGTCTGACTAGCTAGGCTAGTTAAGGATACTTTGTTCAGAGACAAAAGATGAAGCCCCAGGTGCCTCCTAACTTAACTGACCCTTCAATTTTATCTCAAGATGTCCAGTGTGAGGCATCTAGCCATGTCAGTCTGGCCTCAGGGCCATGGAATGTTTCTCATGACTGATATTTCTCATCTGAGAAAGAGGGATGTGATTCCGGGATTTCTTGGACAACACAGCTGGGCAGCACAACTGGACAGTGCCTGTGGTTCAGTTAAAACACTTTTGATAGCTTACCAAATGCTCACTGTTATCTGAGGAGTAGGCTAAAGGGGAGACCCATGGAGTCTTGGAAGGTCAGTGGAAAAAAAGAAAGAAATATTTCATTAACTCCTACAGGTCTGTTATAGCTGCTCATTTCCCCCATTGGCTTTTCCATGGGGAAGCCGAGAGGTGAATCATAGAAAGATGGCATTTTTGGAGTCTATGAGGCTTATTTAACTTTGTCATTTGTAAGTGTGAAGTCTTGAACAAGCTACTGTATTTCTCTGCATGCAGCTGCCTCACCTGTAAACTGAGGGTAATGATAATAATTCCCTCTCATGTTTCTAGTAAGGATCATTGCAAAGCACTTTACAAACAGGAAAGTGCCAGACGAACCTCATTCTTCTATTTTTTCCCACTTGTTTTCTTTGGGTTCTCACATGCAGCCACTGGATCGATTCTCAATTTTGCAAAAGCTCCTATATCTAAGCTCACTTTCCAATATCACCCACACAGCAATCCAAATATTCTTACCCTGGTTATATTTTTACTGCTACTAGCAACCATGAAAATTAGTAATTTGGGTTCATGCTTACCATCTTTTTTGTGTGTTAAGTTTTATTTTTCTTTTGCCAGTTACTATAACCTACCTATAGAGATTTTTCTTCAAGTGTATAACAATATTACTCTGATTTTGAGTAATAATAGTGCAGAATTTAAGTAGTCTAGGATATCGTAGATCCTCCACTCCAGATTTTGCAAAAGTATACAAGAAATGTGCTGACTGTACAGTAGAAGAATCTGCATTCTGTTTTAAAAACTTTAAAAGCTAAATTTGTTTAAAGGAGCTCAAAGGGCCCTACATTCATGCATTCATTTGTTCATTCCTTCCTTCATTCATTCAAAAAACATTTATGAGTTTTGGACCAATATAGTGTTGCCCTGTTCACATCTCCTCTGCCATTCCCATGCTATCAACAGCCTCTGATTTCAAACACCATCAATCTCTTTGCCAGTGCTTTCTCTGGGGTGTGGGCTGGAAGTGCTAGGAGCAGCCTTCAAACAGTGATGGATAGGAATTGGTGAATGCGCATTTTGGCATCCTTGCTTCTCCTTTTGGGTAATTCTGATGCATAATCCCAGAGTTCCTCAAAGGATTAGGCTTCAGCTGTCCACAGCAGAACTTCCTGAAGATGTGCTGTTCATTGGCTGTCTTCCCTTCCTTGCCTCATGTCTTCACTTCCTTCCTGGTGATTTCTGGGATCACCTTCCAAATAACCTGGTTTCACTCAAATCTTTTTCTCAAGGTCTTCATCTGGGGAGAACGAACCTAATGTGAATTTTACCAGAATCAAGACATTGGCTAAGTGTTCAGGGAACATAATGGTGTATCAGATAGAGCCCCTGCCCTCAAGTCCACAATCAGAAAGGGAATGAGATGTGTACAGATATGTCAACATGAATGTGCACAATATTTCATTTTTCTAATCCTTTTGTGTTCCTTTACCTCTCCCTCTCCCCCCTCCCCGTTTCCTTCCTGACCTCTCTCTCTCACACACACACACATCCTGCCCTCTGGTCTAGGAGACTATTAAATTCAGTAGAGGAGCCAGCCAGCTCATAAGAGTTAATTGTTACATTTTAAAGAAATTTTTTAAAGCAATTTATGGAACACAGCCATTATTAAAAATTTAATGATATAGTCCTGGGCAGGTAGCTCAGTTGATTAGAGTGTCGTCTCAATACATCAAAGTTGCAGGTCAATCCCCAGTCAGGGCACATACAAGAATCAACCAATGAATATATAAATGAGCAGAAAAACAAATTGATGTTTCTCTCTCTCAAAAAATAGATAAATAAAAAAAATTTAATGATATAAAGTTATAGTGAATTAGATTATATTAAAAACAAAAGTAATAAATGCTCAACCTATGACTTCCAAGTTACTTGACTACGTTTTACTATTATATAGTCACTGAGAATATTTATGAGATTATCTACATGGTATATAATATTATATTCCTGCAAAGCTCTCTCTACCTTAGTGTTCAGTGACTTTGTAGTTTGAAATCAGCTATGACGGCAGTATTTACAACACATAAATTGGCAAATGCTACAACGTAGGAACACCCCCAACGTCCAACCTTGGAGAGCCAATTGTTAAATATTTACCAGCACATCAAACATATCTTGCCTAGAATTTTGCAAAAGCCTACTAACTAATCCTGAGTGCCTCCATTACACCATGCTAACTATTCTACATATTATCCCTAACATAATCTTTTAAAATGCAGCATATATGGTATGTGTCCTCTGACATTTCTCTTAGCATAATACCCTTTATGTCCATCCATGTTGCAAATGGCAAGATTGTGTTCTTTTTATGGCTGAGTCATATTCCATTGCATATGCATACCATGTCTTCTTCATGCATTCATCTGTTGATGGACACCTAGGTTGCTTCTATATCTTGGCTATTGTAAATAATGTGGTGATGAACATAGGGGTGCATATATCTTTCGAATTAGCATTTTCATATGGTATCACTTACATGTGGAATCTAAAAAACAAACAGAAACATACCCACAGACATCTAGAACAAACCGATGGCTGCCAGAGAGAAAGGGAGTGGGGAAGGGTGAAAGGTGAAGGGAGATAAGAGGCACAAATTTCTCGCTATAAAATCAATAAATCAAGGGAATATAATGTACAAAATGGGGAATATAGCCAATATTATTGTAATAACCTTGTATAGTGTGAAATGATGGCTAGACTTACTGTGGTCATTACTTCATTAGATATATAAATGTTGAATAACCGTGTCATACACCTGAAACTAATGTAATGTTGTTTATTAACTATATTTTAATAAAAAAGAAAATAAAATGCAGAGTAGATTTCATTACTCTCCTTAAAGCTCCCTGCCCCCATCAGCTTTGCAATATATCTGAAGGCCCTTGCTCACACTAGTACCTTTCTGCATCACAGATCCCTTACCTTTTGCTCCCCTCCTCCTTCAGCTCTAGCCACACAAACTTCTTTCTTTTCAGCTGCCAAGTTCCTCCCCACTCCAGGATTTTTTCATGTATTTATCCTTCTTTCTGAGACAAGCTCAATTTCTTCTTATCATTTGTCAATTCAACTATCACCTCCTCTGAGAAGCTTTCTCTAAGTAACTGTACATCCATTGTACTCATTCCCAAATCTCCATCCCTCTCCACCACGTGAGCCTGTACTCTTTTCCTTGTAGCTCTTAGCATCATCTTAACTTAATTTTCTTGTTTACTGGTTGTCTTATCTACCATCTCTCCACTTGAGTGTGAGCTCCACGAAAGGAAACCCTTTGCCTTATTCACGGCTGTCTCCCATTACTTAAGACAGTGTGGTAGGTACTGAATTGGAGTCGTTTGTTGAATGAATAGATGAATGTTGCTTCTACCTTCTCCCTTCCCATTCATTTCTCAGCCTTCCACAATTTGGTGACTACCTTGTTACCCAGCCCCCTGTCTAAAACTGGCGACTCCTGAATTGCCATGTTTCACACATATTCCAGTTTTTATCTTGCTGGATTCCCAAGGTGTGTTTAACAGTGCTTACCATTCTCCACTTCTTCAAACTCGCCCCTCCATAAACCTACCCTCCCCTGATTTACCTTTTCCATCTCTCTTTCTTGGACTCAGTGGTAGAGTGAATCCATGGTGCCATTTCTTCACCCTGGATTATATTTTCCCTCCAAATCTCGGCTTGTCCATGTGACATGCTTTGCACAACAGAATGAGGTGGAAGTGACACAGTTCAAAGCCTTCCAACCAACTTGTGCATCTCTATTTGTTTTCTTTTTCTTCAACCATCACCAGAAGTGCTTGTTCCAGGAGAAGGACATGAGCTGAGTGGAGCAGAGCTCCTAGGTTGCCCCATTTGAGTCCAGAGCAGAAGTGAACCCCTAGCCTATCCACAAAGCAATGCATGAGCCAGACAACATCCACCAAGTCTCAGCTGTCCCACAGATGTGTGAGCTCTAATAAAAAACTGTAATTGTTTTAAGCCACTGAGTTTTGGAGTGGTTCATTACTAGCAAAAGCTGACTGCTACAGACTCTTTTGTGGGTTTTCCTTTCTCTGTCCAGGACTTAAGCATTGGCTTTCTCCTGTCCCTATCCACATGCAGCTCACAGCTCCATAGGCTGTGTATGATTATCTTCATTTCTGAGGTTTGAACTTCCACTTACGTGCTTAGGTTTCCAAACTGTATCACCCACACTGGCCTCAAACCCTGAGCTTCAGATCCACAGAGACAACATCTCCATATGGACTTCCCTCAAGCTCCTTGAATTCAACATGTCAAAACAACATGCAACATCCTCCTCAATTCCTGTCCCTGACCTGTTCATCCATGTGTCCTGCCCCTACAGTGACACCACTATGCTCTTTGTCACTCAGGCAAGGAACAGAGGCTCACAGGAGACTCCTCCCTGTTCCTTACAGTTTGTAGTTGCCAAGCCTTACCTACTTCACTTCCTAAATATCCCTAATGAAGGGCCCTTGTACCTCCCACTCTACCACTGGCCCATTCAAGCCTTTGTCACCTCAGCTATTGCAATGACTTCCAATCCAGTGGATCCACAACCTGACTGAGCACCATAATGACCCATAAGAGAGGGCCAAGGGAGTGATCTTGGCTGTCATTGATGACAAACCCTCCTTGAGTCACTACCACCAAAGGTTCACCAATGCCCCAACCCCACACACAGGCAGAGCACACCTTCTAAGATCTGGCACCAAATGCAGTAGTTATACGTATGAACCCTAGGGCCAAATCCTCCTCTGACCAGCACTCCTCTGACATTGGGCAGATTACTCAACCTCTCTGTGCCTAGTTTCCTCACCTCTAAAATGAAGATAAGAACTGTATCTCTTTCATTGGGTTGATCTGAGGGTCAAGCAATTTTACTTATTTGTAGGACGTCTTGAATAGTGCCTAGCACCTAAGACCTAAAAATGTTATATATTGTTGTGATGACTTCTGTTTGCCATTTATCATCCTTTCAGAGTTGTTGATAAAGCAAAACCTCTTTTTACACTGTAAGTTATAACATATTCTCATCTTTCTGCTTAGTCTTTTAAAATAATATTTGCAATTTAGTAATAGAAAGCAAAGCACTGTCATGAGTTAATGAACCATACTAGGTAATTATTCTTGTATGTTTAGTTTTCCCTAATAAAAATGCTTTATTTGTTTTAAAACACAGTATGTTCTTTGAGTCAGGCTGATTGCAGTATAATTTTTTTACAAACCAAATTCACTCTTTTCAAGAGTGTATACTTTGATCATGTAACCATCACTGTGATCAAGATATGGAATACCTACATCACTCCAAAAGAGTTCCCTTCTGCCATTATGATCACCATTTGAGACTCATCTCTTCTTAACCTCTTCTTTATCCTTCAGGCTTTGGCAAAACCCAATTTGTAGTTGCCACTTGAGCATCATGCTGAGATAACCAGGCCTTTGCCCAGGCTGTTCTGTCACCAGGTGGGCCCTTCACCCACTTCTTGACCTGGCTAACTCCACCTGTCTTTCAAGCTACTGCTGTCACCCCCTCTACTGTCCTCCATCTGGGTTAACATCCTTGTCGGCTCCTGCCCATCGCTCTCAATGGGCTCCTCTTTCTCTCTGATCTATTTAAACATGACAATACCTCACTGGACTGTCATCCAGGGGGATGGCAGGGACCTGTTTCCTAAGCTCTAGCCTGGTGCCTGGCACTGAACAGGCAAGTCTGGAGGCCAGACTTTGTGATGGGCATTCTCTTCTGCCATGGAAGTCTGTGTGACTTCGCAGATACAGGCATGCAGTAGACAATACAGCAGGGCCAGGGGCTCTTGAGCCTGGGGAAGCCCCTAATTCCCCACACAGGCATCCCTGTTCATCTAGTCCTGGGGTAGTTCTGGTTTCCCCTGATACAACTTGGGAGACAGCAAGGCTAAAACATGCTGATGAGGTTGAGGAGGGCCAAGGATGGCAGTCCATGGGGGCACAGCAGTGGCCAGACCAGGCCAGAGGGGGTGGGTGGTTGAGGTGGGGGATGAACTGGCCCTGATGGAGCCCGGTGGAGGGAGGACAAGGGGCAGGGAAGGAAGAAAGGTGAAGGCTCAGGCCAGGCTACCTTTACAAATGTAAACATATGTTCAGTTGAGACCAAACCAATGTTAAATTATAGGAGGGAACAAAGAGCCCCTTTTTAGTAAACACCCGTTACTCCTAGTATAATCCCACAATTGATTTAACAATATTTATCGAACATGTCTTTACTAAGCCTTGACTTTGTGCAGTGCTGGGTCAGAGAAGCCATTATTGTGACCACTCCTCCCTTACCTCCCCACCCCCACTGGAGTCCTCTAGGCACTTGCCTTCCGCCAAGGGCTTCTTGCTGCTTTGCTCTGGCTGACAGGGCATGGGAACAAGTTCAAGTACCCCAGAAGTAGCCCTCAACCAATGGATGGATAGGAGTGGGTTGGTAAATAAATAACCCACTACCTCACCCCACAGATAGCACATGTTTGGGGTGTGTACTCACAGATCTCTGAATGCTCAGAGACACTGAGCCCTGGTTGCCCACAGCAGTCACTTGCTTGAAATTGTGCTCTTTATAAGCTTCTTCCCATCCCATTTTGCTGCCATTGTTTTGTGATCATCCCCAAAATGAGTCACTTGAACCCAAATCCCCCTGTCAGGATCTCTTTCTAAGAAACCTAAATAGTAAATAAGGTAAAGGCAGTCTTTGTTCACAGAAAGGCCCTGTGGGCAGTTGGGTCTTTGCTGGGTCAGTGTCATCACTCTAGGCTGCTTGCCTACAGGCAGTCAATAAACACAAATAAATGGATGAATTTCCCCTCTGAAACCCAGAGGGGGCAATGATTATCTTAGAGGAGAACACCTATTTTCAGAGTTAAGAGGTTTACCCATGCTCAATTAGAACTAGATGATAGCATATGCAAGCCAAAAGCTGAATTTTTAATAAAAATAAAGCTGACTTTTATTTCAAGCCAGAGATCATCACTGGAAAAAGATCAAGTATTTAGAGCTAATCCAGTTAATTCCCATTGATTAATCATCAATATGTAAGGAACTGCTGGGATTAAAAATAGGAATGAACAGTTTTATTTCAACTCAGCTCCTCTTTATTCCCTCATGTCAGCTTATATTTTTCACATATTCCTCACACCAATTAGTACAGCACAAGTGACAAAAAGTAGGGGCAGAGATATGTGAAATTGTCTAAGAGATTGATATTAGAAACAGAACTCTGCAGCCACAGGAGCCAGGGAAGTCACGTGCAGCAGATCAGGATGCCACAGCCCTTTTGACCTCCAGAAACCTTAATTTCAAAGATGTTAGTTTTGACTCAAGTTCAAGGGGTTAGCTTTAAGAGACACTGACTGATACAATGGTTAAAAAAAACAGGCTTAGAATTATCTTATATGAAACACCCATTTGGTTACGAAGAGAGAGTGTTGGCTTACAATGGGGGATAACATCATGTAATGAGGGAGTACTATTTGCTCAGTTTTCTGGGAAATGGGTGTTTTCTTGAGTCAGGCCCTTTCGCCCTCCCCAATGCATGGAGTAAAAGCCGTAAGCCTGCCTGTAATTTTTGCTCTGCCAGCCGTGGTTTGGATGCTTCAACAGACTATGCTTCAGTTGCACCCTAAAGATGAGTGCGATAACGTCCCTCCATTCCTTGTGCATCCTCCATTCCTTGTGCACCTTCTGGCCTTTTCATCCAACTCCTCCCTTTACTCAAGAAAATTTCTGGTGCTGATTGCAGTCTCTGAAGAAACGGACTTGCCTTTCCTAGTCTACCCGCAAAAGAGCCTGTCCTCACACCTGGGGCCTAGAGGGGGCGCTGTTGTGGACGTAGTTGGATTTCAATAAAGCCTTTCTCCCGGCTGTCGGCGAGTTGCGCAGCCCTGCCCATTATAACACCCACTGCCGCCGAAGCCCGGAGAGATACAGGGACTCAGGCCCAGCGCCGCCGGGATTCGAACCTTCGTCACCCTCCAAGGACGAGCCTACTTCCAAGTCAGCGTCTAAAAGCAGCGCGACGATCCCCGAGTTAGCGTGGCCAAATCGACACCCCCTCCCCCGCCTGGCCGGGCGTCCAGCCCCGTCCCGCCCCCACGCAGGAACTAGCGCCGCGCCGCGCGGCCCCGCCCTCCCCGGCTTTGCCCTCCCGGTTCCCTGCAGCTCCTCCCCTCTCTCATTGGTCGAGGAGGAGACCCTCCTCTCTGCCCAATGGCTGCCGCTGCTGCTTGGCCATCCGCGCTCTAATTGGTCAGGAGCCGGCGGAGTGGCGGGGCGCGTACCAATTGGGAGAAGCCGCCCGATGAATGGCTGGCCCGGGTGGGGAAGGCAGGAGGCGGCGATCCCGGCGGAGGGGGCCGTTCGCCAGCTCCTAGGCAGAAAGTGCCACGACTCCACACGCGCGCACGCAGCCAGCTAACGGCTGGAGCGGACGGCAGACGAGGCGGGCGGCGTCGGGGTCGTGGTGCCTGCAGGTACTCGAGGGCGTCTTCTCGGCGGAGGCTCGGCCGGCTCTTCTCTACCGGTTCCGCAGCGGCGACAGCGGCTCCTATCCTCACGCTCTCCCTCCCGCTTCTCCGGCTGCAGGTAAGAAACTTAGTGGGGCCCTGAATTGGTGGCTACGGCGTGCGGCCTGGGCCGTCGGGGCGCCGGAGCCTGCCGCGCCGCGAATGACACGTCTCCTTGGCGGCCCCTCCCCCGGCGGCGCCGTCAGCCGTCGCCGCGGCAGCTGACCCTCGAGGTTGGGTCGGGTCCCT
>PVKM010006809.1:16878-43299 GCA_004027735.1 Carollia perspicillata
GAAAGGGTTAAGTTTCGGGAAGCGGCCGGATGACGTTGCCGGGCTGGAGTCCGGGCTTGGGGGGGTGGGGGGGGGGACGGGCGGAAGGCAGCGGAGGCCAGCCGGGGGGAAGGAGGGCGGGATTGAATGAGGGGCCCGCGGGCAGAGCGCGCCCGCCTGCGGGCTGCGACCTGGAGGCGCTGCTGGGGGCAGAGAGGCCCCCGACGGGACGGGCCTGGGACGTGGGGCTGCGTGTGGGGCCGGGCGGGGACCGAGGGCTGTCCGGGGTCCGGACTCCGGGGCGGCCGCGGTGGCAACTTCCCGGAGTGAGGGAGGGAGGCTCTCTGCTCCCCCTGGTGGTGGGGCTGGGGGCATCGTTTTCCCAGGCCCAGCCGAGCGGAGCTCAGTGCCAGGGCTCCGGGCTGGGGGACGGGGGCACCTCGGGCCCTGCCTGGCCCTGCCTGTCCGTGCCAAGAGGAATGGGCAGGCGTTGCCAGGTCCGGGCGGAAGCGGGCATCTCCGGCCCGGTCGGCCAAGCGCGCTGGCACTCGGCCTGGCGCTCGCCCCGGCCTGCTGGTCTCCTGGGGTAGGAGAGAGCAGGCTGGGGTCCGCACTTCTACTGGAGCGTCCGAGAAGCTTCAGAGACCCTTCCCCAGGTTACAGATCATCGATGGTGGATCAGTATGTTGTAATGGTTAAGGGAGGGGGGGTTTCTGAAATCTCAGCACGGTTGAGGATGACCTCGACCCAGGCGTTTCACTCCGGGTGACCCCTTAACCTGTGCGAAAAATACGGCTGCTGATGTCTCTACTGAAGAGAAAAATCAGCGAAGACCCGGCACACGTACGGAGTAGATAATAAGTGTTGGCCGTTATTGTTGGGATGAGTTTTTAGGGACGTGTGGTGTGTTCGAGGGAAGTGGAGTCTGGGTCTGGCGCCATCCTGCCTGCTGCAATTGCGGGGCTGGATTCCACCCCCGTGCTACCATACTTACGGACGCTCTGAGACTGTCCCTTAACCTCTCTGAACCTGGGTTTCCTTATCTGTAGCCTGGAGATAGTAAAATGCATTCCCAATTAGAAGCTGGGCAGCTTCCCAGGCAAGTGCTGGGTAAAACAGGGACCTTGTGCAAACAGAAGGTAGTTGGGTAATAACTCCTGGAGGTCGGAGGTGAGCGGAGACTAGGAAGCACCAAGGAAATGAAACTTTGAACGTTCTTGGGAGCCTTCCACATCACTGTTTGCCTAGTATACTGGAGCCTTCAGGGTGAGGGGACCTGGCTGGCACTTTCTGGAGTTTGGGCCTCACATCCAGGCTAGAGATTTCTTCAAGAACACTGCTGCTCAGGGCTTTTTGTCCGGCACTCCCGGGAAGAGGAGCTGCATGCTTTACACTATCCTTATGCGGTTTTGGACTGTGTATTCTCCACTGACCCTACCTCCTGCTTTACACTTTCTCTCTTTGCTTGGTCATCTTAACTTCCTGTTAATCTGATACCAGAAGAGTCTTGGTGATCCTGCTGTATGCTGTGTAGTGTGGTGATGTCTCAGTTCCTTTATGAACTTTCTGAAGGTCAGCTGCACTGTGGGCTGCCAACCTTTTTCCCTTCCAGAGAGTAGCTTCTGGTTCTGAGGTCCTGGAGATGCCACTTCCCTCTCTATTTAAGAAAAGAGTGGAAGGTGGGGACGGATCTAGTAGATTGTTTTCCTTTTACTGGATCAATTCAAACTTGACCTGCAGGGCTTCTGGTCCCTGTTGAGGGAAGAAGGGGGACAGGAAAGGTGTCTTCGGATTTGGACATAGAGAGTCCAGTGGATGGAGATAGAGGCAGTATGTCGTAACAGAATTCTTTCATGGTAAGGAATAGGCCTCTGAACATCTATGAAGAGATTAAGAAGTTAGCGGGTATCTTGGTGCATGAATATTTTTTGGTGTTGGGAGAGTTTTAAATAAATCCCAAATCGTTGAGTCACATTTAAGCAATTTTGCTCTTTGCTGGAATGACACCTAAGTCAACAGGCTGCAGTAATTATACAGCACCAAATTCCATTTAAGTAGTTGAATACAAGTGATTTAATTGGAATATTGGTTTGTTATATATCAGGAACACTTTTTAAAGTCTCAGGACCCCAGACTTTTCTTACTTGTTCTTTTATTCATGGGAGCTTTAAACTAATAGGTATGACACATAGGCAGGGAATCAAAGTTTTTTTCAGACACCAGGTTTTTCTTTGCCAAAATTTTGTTTTGGGAAAAAAATGATCTGTCAGAATTATGATGGCAGGACTGTGTTATTCATCCATATGTCCTGGACCTCCCAACAGTCAAAGCCTAGTGCTTGCTAGCCCTTAACAGTAGTTGACTAAATGAGGTGGACTGCAGTACCTATTAACATAGTCTCATTAGTTGTTTCATATTTTATTGGACAAGTGAAGCTGAGCCCAACTTTATTTTAAAGGTTTACTCTTTACAATCAGATTCCATACTTTGATGTACACCTAGGTCTTGCAACAACCCCATTCTGTAAATAGGTATGGTTGTCCCCATTCTGTAGATGACAACATAGAGACCCAGCTGGTCAGGTGGTTGACAGGCCAGTTCCCATTGCCCACTGGCTGGGTGATGTGGGTATGGCCTCAATGTTCACCTGCTGGGACATATAATTCCATACTTGCTGGGACAGTAACTACCCAAGGGAGGACATGGAATTAGAAGGTCTGAATTAAGAGCTTCAGTGGAAGGAAGATGGGGAGTCAGTTGAAACTGTGTTAGTGCAAGAAGGTACTTACAATTTCATTTCTTTCTCAAGCATCTCATGTGTGCTGTGCCTTCAAACACCATAAATACCACACCAAAAAAAGGAGTGAGACCTAGTTCTTGTCTGAAGAAGCTACCGTCTAGAAAACTGTTGTCCAACATGGTAGCCACATAGAGCTATTTCAACTTAAAACAAAGTTAAATAAAATTTAAGATTCAGTTTCTTAGTGACATTAGCCACATTTCAAGTGCTCAGTAGCTATGTGTTGATCAGTGGAGATTTAGATCATTTCCATCATCACCGTAAGTTCTCTTGGACAGTGGTAGTCTACAGATGGTTTGTATTCTGTAAACATTTAAGTTTTGCCCTGGCTGGTATGGCTCAGTGGATTGAGTGCCGGCCTCTGAATCAAGCAGGTTCAGTTCCCAGTCTAAGGCACATCATACCTGGGTTGCAGGCCATGTGACTAGTAGGAACATGTGAGAGGCAACCATGCATTGATGTTTCTCTCTCTCTCTTTCTCCCTCCTTCCCCTCTAAAAATAAAGAAATAAAATCTTTAAAAATTTAAGTCTTTGTTCCTCTGGATCGTTTAGAAGTATTAAAATATTGAACCATATGAAATTGCCTGTTCTGTGTGTCAAAAACAGTTGACTAGTGGCAGTTCATGCGCTTCAAACTAACAAGATATCTTACAATGCACCCTACTGTTCAGGTGCATTATAAATTGCATACCAAGAATAAGAAAGGAGGGTGGATGGGCAACACAGATAGCTGGCCCTGCCCTGGAGAGATTCTTACTTTATTCCAATAGTGTAAAAATGGTCAAACCAAACACACACATACAAATGGTTATTGGGCAAAAAGCATATGTCTTGTAGAGGAAGTAAATATTTACTCAAAGTCAGAGATCCTGGGCAAGAGGGCCACTTAGGATTACAGAAAATTAACTTGGGTACTTCCTAGGAGGCTGTTTTCTTGGCCTAATAAATTCTGATGAGTGTCTGGAAGTAGGCAACCTGACTCCTAGGTTTGAAAACCAGGTATATCTAGTGTGCTTCCATTAAGTACTATAAGTCACATGTATCTCCCACCTGTGTTGCAATGGGAGGCAACTTTATAAAGGAAGTTTAGTAATGTCTACATTTAAGTTTTTTGAAAAGGTGGGAACAGCTGCCAGTTCCCAAACCTCACTTGTTCCAACATACTGGCATTTTTATACTTGGCTGACATAAGTTATTTCCTGGGTCAGTGACTATTTTCAAGGCTCTGTTATACTAGTGAGCTGGTCTTAGTGCTCTAAGTAGAATAATATAAAGCCAGGGTTACCAACCCAGAGTGATGGGCAGCTACTTACTCTCTTCTTGGTCAGAGAGGAAGTCCACTAAGATCGTGCCTGCCCACTCTATTTATAGTGATAACAGATATCATTTGCTGGTTCAAAAGCTAGAATGAAATGCCATTTTAAGCTCAGATCTTTAATTCCATACCCTAACTCTGGTCGAGATGCGAGCAAATAAGATCTGTTTTAGGCTGTCTCGAGACTGGTTCCAGGCTGGTGCCCTGTATGGACACCATGTAGAACTTAGTGTGCACATGAGATTTGCTTGGCCAACCTCATGTTACTAGACAATTAAACCACCTTTTAAAAATGGATAACTTTTTTCATAAAATCTAGATTTTGGGGTTCTTTTGGGAAAAAATGGGAATTTCTGGTCACACCAGGTCTGCCGCCGTGAATGGTGACTGTGGGCCCCCCTCCGATCAGGGCCCCTGCTTTCTTTCACCAGCGTCCTACTCTGATTTACATGATGTGCACGGGGATTGGCCATCTCTGAGGGGGCACTGTCTTCTCTGGCATCGGAGAGCAGAGAGGGGCTGGAGGGCACCGGAGTGGTTGCCGTTGTCTCCTGCTGAGCTGCAGCGTGGGACAGTGGGAGAAGCACTTGTTGGGGGTTCCAGTCCCAGAACTAGGTGTGCAACCTTGGACATGACTTGTCTCCTTCCTGGGCTTCAGTTTCCTGCTGGTGTAAAATGAAACTAGGCCAGATGGCTCCATCTTTCAGGCCACAAACCTTGGTTGATCTTCAACTCCTTGTTTTCTCATACTTGTATCCTGTACAATAGCAAATCTTGTCAACTCTGCCTTCAAATCAGAGCCAGAATCCAGCCATTCTCACCACTTTCGCTGGTACCACTCTGATCCAAATTCCTCTCATGTCGCCTGGGTTATTTTTTTAAATTTGATAAATATTGTTTTGCCTGGGTTATTTCATTAACCCTGAAATGGTATCCTTGCTTCTGCCCTCACCCCCTACCTTCTAGTTTATTCCAAGAGCAAATCATGTCACTTTTCTGTTCAAGATTCTACTTGGCCATAGTCTCCAAAAGTAGCCTCCAAGGGCCATACTTTTCACCCTGGCCTTATACTCCTACCATCTCCTTGTCCTCTGTTCCATTCACACCGACCTTCTCTTTGTTTCTCAGGCATGCTTTTGCTTCACACTGCCTTAGGCGTTTGCACACACACACGGTTGCTTTCAGTGGGGAGCTTTTCCCCAGATGGCCGCATGGCTTGCTCTCCCAACCTTCTTCCTGTCTGTGAAGTGACAGTCCCTGACAATCCCCCACTCCTACTCTGGTTCCCTGCCCCACCTCTCTGCGTGGTTTTCTCTTCGTTATCACCACCTGACATGCTGCATATGTGATTTATTTTGTCATCTCTTTCTCTAGAGCATACAGCTTACCAGTACAGGGATGTATCTGTTTTGTTTTTTCTAGGTATCCCTAATGCCTGGAATGCAGTAGGTGCCCATCTTCACTGACCTAATAATGTAGAGATGACTTTCTAGTGCTTGTGTTCTATGAGTATAGTATTATTTAGCTTCAACTGTGTGGATTCCTAGAGCATCAAATATAAATATACTCCAAATTCAGCTGTTATTTGGATTCCCTTCAACCTGACTACAGTTGGGAAATTGACAGTTATACCCGTGGAGGGGTGCTGTCAAATGTGGCTGGCCTTGCTCTGCCAGCAGGGGCCAGGGGATTTGAAATGGCCCTTAGGGGGAGTCTGGGTCATTTGCTTTATGTCTGGCACCCCAGACCTCCATGCTGGTTATGTTGACTTCCCAAGTCCATCATTTATGCTAGGATCCCTCAACCAGACCGAGCCCTTCCCAGGGGCTCACACCAATTTCCCGAGAATTGGCGGCTTGCATCTTTATTTCCTGTGTAGCTGATGAGCTCCATGGGTATGGGGGGGGGGCGTTGCAGAGTAACAGCATATCAGTGATGACAAACTCACCAGTAAACGAAATGTTATTTTTGATTTGAACAATGAGAGGGTTTGCGCTGAAAAGAGGTGGGTTTTGTGTTTACTGGCATGAGCGTTTCTTAGCAGTAGGAGGGAAAATTCTTTCCTTGTAGCTGGGATTTCATCTTCCCCTCTTTTAGTCAAACTGCAGAGTAAGAGGCGTTGATAAGACTAACCTCCTGCCTCCCCACGTGGTGGTTTTCTTTCTTCTGGGAGGACTTGCCAGAGGAGGCCAGGGATGTAGAGGAATATTGCTGGGGCAGGTGGTCTGTTTGGTCAGAGGCCTTTCCAGACACAGCCCCCATCCTTCGTTTCTCCTCCTCTCTTTCTACTTTTGTTTTCAGGCGAAGAAATAAAAAATATCTTCTAGATTCTTAGCCATTTCTGACCAGAGGATCAAGCCTACTCATTTTATGTGGAACACCCTTGTTCTGGCCCTAAGCCCAACTGGTATGTTTTTCTGGAAATTCTCATTCAGTCATTAAAATGCACAACTCAACTACATCAAAAACTATTTTCTTTTCAAGTAAGACTCATCCTGAATAGGAATTAGGTATAGCTAGCATTATTTCTGTTGAATGCACTTTTATTTCTATATGAGGTAATACTTGTGGTAATTAGGAAGAATCTTAATTTTCAGAATTTAGTAGTGATCACAGTGATGGAGGGAAGGAAGAAGTCACTGATGAAAAACAGACGAATTATTGACACCCAGAATGAGAAGTCTTATTGGTGATGTGTCAAGGAACATTTAAAAGGTCAACTTTAGCCATAGTTCTGAGGCCCCGCCACTTTTTTCTGTGTTATGTTGTTTCCCTCTTAAGTTGGAAGGTCCTGAGCCTTACTCTACACAGTTTGATTTTTAAAGGTAAGTGAGGAGGATGACAGAGAGGGGCTTGGCCACGGACAGTGAGGGTCTTGGGATGGTTAAAGCAGGAGGTGGCTGTCCACCTTGACCTCTGTTCCAGCTAACATCATGTATGCTGCTGTGCACAGGTGAGGTCTGGGAGGTGGCAGGGGTGAAAGTGTTGCAACAGATTCTCCAGTCATTAAAGATCCTCCTCTTTCAGATCCGCATGATCATTTTCCTATCAAAGTTGATATATATATATTATTTATATATATATACACACACACACACACACACACACTTTTTTCTCTTTACTAAAGTAAAATACATATACAGAAAAATGTAGTCCTAAGTCTGTAGATCAGTATAAACTTCACAGGCTTAACACCTTTGTTTAACCAGAAGATTAAGAAACAGATTATCACGCCCCATGCCGGTCCTTGCCATAGCTCCTCTTGTGCCCCCTTTAGTTGCCGTCCACCCCCCAGGATACCTGCTCTCCTGATTTCTCTCTAGCACACAGATTCGTTCAGCCTATGTTTAAACTGGATGTACATGAAATGAAATCTTATGGCGTATGCTCTTTTGGGTCTCTCATTGGTTATGTGTGAGGTTAATCCATGCTGTCAGGTCAATTAATTTTTGTTGTACAGTATTCCGTCATGTGAACAAATCACAATTTATGCATTTCACTGTGGATGAATACTTGGGTTGTTTCTAATTTGGGGCTTATATTATATATAAATTTCATTAAATAAATACAGAGTCTTGCCCCTAACGTTGGTGACTGCTTGTCTGCATTTCCATTGGGTCTCTTCCTAGGAGTGGGATCTTGGGATCAAAAGGAGACATATGCTCAGCTTTAGAAGAGAGTGCCAGACTTTCTCCCAAAGTGCTGGTACTAATTTATACTCTCACCAACAGCATATGAGAGGTTGGAATATATTATACAATGGCTGACTTTAAACAGGAGCCAGAATGAAGTAGAGTTACCATTGTTGTTAATACGAGAAATAACTCTCATTCGTCAGTTCTCCTTGTCAGAGAGATGGGAAGATTTGGCTGCAGGATTCTTTAATCAAAGATGGGCCTTCCCACAGGGGTCGTGAAAGAGGGTTGGATTTTATTGCCTAGCAAAAAAATGCTGTGTCGTAATCACAATTCTGAGCAAAAAGGCAGCTCCTTGCTTTAGTTAAGTGACTGGAGAAGAAGCTTGGCAGTGCTCTGATCTGGAGATTTGACTTCTTCCTCAGATGCCACTCCCCACCCAGGTTTATGTAGTGAATGTCGGAACATTAAGTGAGTTTCTTAAAAACAACAGAGCCAGCAGTTGAGTACCAGAGGTCATTTAACCCTGACTCACACATTTCTAACCTGAAAATTCACCTACCTCCTGGAATTCTTGTTCAAAGCCCAGGGTTGGTGGTATAAGGACACTGCAGGCTCCCTTCCTCCTGGATTGTTATGTAGCCAGGTTTGGCTTTGGGAGGCTCCCTAGCACAGTCAGTCCTCCTGTCATGTAGCAGGGGTGGTCTCCTTTTTCTTTTAAGAGGTTGGTTGGGTAGGATTTGCTTTGGCTAGGACAATGGTGACACCCATGACAAATGCCAATGGCTTAAATAAGGAAGGGGCACTGTGTTGCTGGTGATAGTGGTCTGACTGGAGTTGGGTGGAGCAAGTGCTACATACCATTTCAAGCATCTTCTGAAAGCATTGACTAGCTTGGAAGGTATTTAGGAGGATAGTGAGGAGGCCGAGATCTCAGTGAAAGGAGTAGTCCTGGACAGTAAGCACAACGCTGAAGGCATTTGGCAAACTGGGCAAACTCTTGAGTTTTGATGGGATCTCTGGGCACAACATGATGAAAGACCCTCACTTAGAGCTGGAACTCCCACACTGTCAGGGTGAAGGCAAGTCAGAAGAAGGCCTGTTTGGCTGCTGCAAAGTTGAACTCACAGGTTGTGTGCCTCATGAAGATCCCATGAGTGGTAAGTGGTAAGACATTCTCAAGCTGCTTTTTGAATTCTTTATCTTAGAGTTGACCTGGACAGATAGCATTCCTGAGCCAGTCCACAAGCAAACAGATCTTTGAAGGACTGCACCTTTATTCTAGGCTCAGTGAATCCCCAGGTATAATTTATAAGGGAGAATGAGCAGTCCCTAGTTAAGAATAACTAAACACAAAAAAGGTAGAGCTCTGTGAATGAGGACTAGTAGAAATAGATCTGTGAGGACATGAGAGTTGAGTGGTTGACACCAATTTTAAACAACACTTTTTACTATTCTTAAAGTAATAGACAAACTTGAAAATACCTACAAGGGAAAGAAATACTAAATGACCTAGCAAGTTTGAAAAAGGGACCGGGTACAACTAACTTATAGATGTGAGCCTCTTAGTAATTGTACTTATAAGCCCAATAGAGTGAAGAGAGTAAATGAAATGGAAGATAGAGCAGAAAAAAAAATAGATATCATTTTAGAGAATCAAGTAGGTGAATGATTTCTAAGACCTATTAAGAATCAGCCCTGGTTGGTGTGGCTCAGGGGGTTGAGTGCTGGGCCTAAAAACCAAAAGATTGCTGGTTCGATTCCCAGTCAGGGCACAAGCCTGGGTTGCGGGCCAGGTCCCCTGCAGGGGGTGCTTGAGAGGCAACCACACATTGATGTTTCTCTTTCTCTCTTTCTCCCTTTCTTCTCCTTTCTAAATATTAAATAAATAAAATTTAAAAAAAGATCTATTAAAAATCAGGGAGAGTAGATTGAGAAGTGTGTCTAATTGGAGTTCTCAGAAAGGAGAGAGATTATGGGACTGAATCCCATATGATGAGAATCCCATATCTCATATGATGAGATAATGACTGAAAATTTTGTACAACAGATTATATAAACAGATGTTTATACAACATGTAAACAATGTAATGATTGATTAAAGCAACCAAAGGAGAAGAATCAAGAGTGAGGGTAAAATGAAGGTAACTTTTAAGGCCAAAAAAAAAAAAAAAGAAGAAGAAGAAGACAGTTTTTCATTAAAGGAAATTCTCAAGGATGTTCCTGGAAGGAAAGTAATGCCAAATGGGAAGAGTACAAGCAAGAGGAATAAAGAAAGTGGTAAATACTTTTATTTGGGCAACTCCAAACAAATGTAAAAGACTAATAATAATGTTGGCAGTGGGGAGGGAGCTTGAGAAAAGGATAAGATTAAGTACATGAAAACAATAACAGTAAGTTAAAGGGGTAATGGAATTAGTATAGAGGGGTAAAGTGTTGTTTAACTTGGTGAACCCTGCATGTTATTTTTTTAAATATTATTACTAAGAAATAGAAATGATGTATTCTGTAATAGTACAAAGGAAAAACGGAATAATTTTAAAATCAGAAAGAGATAAAGATAAAAAGATCCCAAGGCAGTAGGGAAATAGCACGATATGAGATTATAGACTTAAACTCAGATATATCAGCATTCATATTAAATGTAAATTTACTGCCCTAGACAGTGTGGCTCAGTGGGTTGGAGCATTGACCAAAGGGTTGCAGGTTTGATTCCTGGCTAGGGCACATGGTTAACTTGCAGGTACAATCTCTGGGTCAGGCTGCTATGGTTGATCGCAGGTCCGGGTGGTACAGGAGACAACCATCGCATGTTTCTCTTGCACATTGATGTTTCTATCTCTCCCTTCCTCTCACTTTTAAAGCAATGAAAAAAGTATTTTCAGGTGAGGGTAAAAAAAATTTTTTAAGTGTAAATTTACTAAATCCTCTACTTAAAACATAAAGCTATCATATTTTAAAAGTTTATTTAAAAGTGGTATATTGTTATAATAGACTAACAAAATAATTAGAGAATAGTTCACTTTATAATGATAAAAGTTCAGTTCTGTTTAAAGATATGGCATTTTAAATTTTGCATCTTAACTAACATAATCACAAAAGGTATAAAACAAAAATTGACAGGACTAAAAGAAATAGCCAAATGTATATCCATAGTAGAGAATTTTAGCACATCCTCTCAGTAATTGACAGCTAAGTAGATAAAAAAAAAATCTATGAGGATTAGAACTTTGAACAAACTTTAGGAATGTGGTCTGTGTATGCCTATGTATAAATAAAACACTATAGCTAACTAACACATATTTGATTTAAAAATTTTCAAAGATTGGTCATATCCAGGCCCTTAAAGTAAGTCTCAAGAAATGTCAAAGGATTGAAATTGTCTACAGCAGGTAGTCTGATCCCTATTCAGTTAGACTAGAAATATGAATGAAAATATAATTCGGACATCTCTGAGTAGTTGGACATTTTTAAAATATCTGCTTCTAGTATTATTTGTAGGTCAAAAAATGGGAAATAGAAAATGTGAAGTGAATGATAATGAAAATACTACATATAAGAACTTGTAGGATGTAGCTAAAGTGTCATTTACAGGGAAATTTATAACTTGAAATACATATATTAAAAAAGAAGAAAAGAGAAAAATAAATGAGCTAAGTAAGCATCTGTCTCCAGAAGTTACAAAAGGTAAAAATAAAGTTAAACCAATCAGAAGGAAGTAATAATGAAAAGGAATCAGTGAAACAGGAAACAAATATACAGTAGAGTTCAACAAAGCCAAGACTTATCCTTACAAAAGATGAATAATGTTGACAATTAAAAAGCAAAATTGACCAAGAAAAAAGCACAAATAGTTAATATCAAGAGTATGAAATAGGACTTCACTACAGATGTGGTTGATATTAGAAAACTGAGTGATTATTATGAACAACTTGTGCTAAGTAAAAATAAACCAAAGCAGCGTCCTAGGTTCCTTAAAAACATCTGAAGGACCCAGAAGAGGGGGTGCTGTACTACACACCATACGTAGAAGCCTTCTTTCTTACTTCAATGTGGTGATAATTTTGCAAGTTGTGACAACATAGATTTCTAGGAAAATATAACTTATCAACACTGAACCAAGAGGAGAACCAAGAACCTAATAAAAGGATAATCCTAACCTCAACCTAATCTCAAAAAGCCTATACAAACGTCACACTAAATAGGATGACACCTAAATTTCCCTTTGAGATTAGAAAAAAAAGAGGGTGCCTGCTGTCACTCCTCTCTAGCGCTGTGTGGGAAAATTCAAGAAAAGTGAAGTAGAAGACTTGCAGATTGGGAAGAAAGAGACAAAAGCTATGATTCATAGACAATATGCTTATATATGTAGAAAAAAAATTTATAGCTAACGTTACTAGAATTAGGCAAGGTTGCTGGGGGAAAAATCAATTATATTTCTGTATACCAGTGATAAAAGAAAATGAAACTTAAAAGAGACACTGTTGATAATAGTGTAAAAACTATGAAGAACCAAGAAATAACTCTTCCTGAAAAAGCATGCTAAGCCCCCATAGTGCATTATTTTCCTCTACCAGGATACCTGTGTTTTCCTGTTTAGGTCTGGTTTTTATAACCATATAAATGAGCAGCTCCTATCCTGATGTTGTATTTAGTAGGGCCTTCAAGGACTTGATGTACCGAGGTTTGCTTGGTGGATATAGTGCGGAAGAGACTGATCCCTGCTATCTGGGAGCCTAATATCTACTGCAGTAAGAATTCTGTCCTGGGCTGGCACATCTTAACTGTTCATATCCTTTTTGAAATGTCAGGGTTCTTGATTCTTACCTTGTAGGCATGTTATCTTCATAGGTGAGGTGAAGCCTGTAGGCTTCCTGTAAGCTCTCAGAAGATTTAGATCCATTTAAGTACTTATTTTTCCAAAGACTATTATTGTGGAGAAATACAAAAATATGTCAATTCTTTATTTTTTTTCCTTAGGCATAGAAATTGAATCTAAAATGGCTGATGAATAAGCAGAGGCTTACAATAGAATACATTTCTATTTTTAGTGTTTTGATCTTTCTTTAAAATGAGTAGCATTGTTTCTTTATGATGTCAGTTATTTCCATCCTATTAAAGCATGAAATAAATTATTTCAGACTATACCTTTTAGTTACTGTGTTTTTCTGGGTAAAAAAAAAAAACAGGTTATACTTAAAATTTTAATCAGATGATCTTAAAATTATCTTCTCCATTTAGAAATGTTAGACGAAGTGAATAAACATGATTTAAAACGCCCCGGCTGGTGTGGCTCAGTGGATTGAGTGCTGGCCTGTGAGGCGAAGGATCGCCAGTTTGATTCCCAATCAGGGCCCATGACTGGGTTGCAGGCCTGTCCCTGGTTGGGCATGCAAGAGGCAACCGATGGATGTATCTCTTGCACATTGCTGTTTCTCTCCCTTTTTTTCTTCCCATCTCTTTCTCTCTCCCTTTCCCTTTCTCTAAAGGTAAATAAATAAAATAAAATAAAATAAAATGTTTCTGTTTATTTTTAAAATGCAGAGCTGAGCTTACTAGGTAGTAAAAGAGATCGCCAGAGGCCGTAAGCCAAGGGTGAGAGGGTGAGGGGAGTGGCAGGGACCCAGGAGTAAACTAAACTGGGGTGTGGGTGGGGTGTTTTCAGCCAGTGTCATCTTGGATTTTTGGCCTTTGGTTTTGATGTCCAGGTGGGGACTGGGGTTTGTCTAAAGTGGGGAGTGGGACCCCAGCCTCCTCTCATACACCCAAGTAAAAGCTGCACATTTGAAGGTTCACCCCCTCAATGAAAGGACAGACTGGAGGCACAGGGTGGTAATCTGGAATTATCTGGTTTGTCCTGAGGCAGAGGAGGAGGCAAAGTCTATTGAGGATTTGTAACAGGATGTCCATACTGGTTGTAAAATAGTAAACCAAGGACCTGGTTGAAGCAAAGATGATAAAACAGCTCTGTAGAGATCATTCCACAACTCACCCCAGACAGGATTGCCACTGGTCCAGTCCTAACAATGTTATGACACAGAATCATTATTGAAGGCATAAAAGTAGGTAGTGAAAAAAAAATCAATGGGGAAAAATAGTACTAGGATAAAAATTAGGATGATTTGAAAAAAAATAGAATAACGTAAAGGACTGATTATAAAGCTGGTTAGATTCAGCTGAAGTGGTCATTGGTGAAGTGGAACATGTCTGAGGAATTTTCCTGGATGGCAGCACAGAGAGGTTGAGCTCCGATTAATTCTATCACAAAGAAACAGGTACAAGAAATTTTACAAATGACTAAGTACTAAGTGGTCAGGGGTTTTCCAGATTTAATGAAAAACATGACTCCTGAAACTCAGAAAACACAGTGAGCCTGAATAAGATAAATAAAAATAATTACACACCAAAAACTATTTTTGTTGAATCCTTAGAACCCCATACATGGATCTTAATAGTAATGACAGATTTTTAAAAAGATATAAAAAAATGACAAATTGACTGACAGCATGTTTCTCAGCAGTAACTATCTCCCCCACACTCCCCTCCCCCAAAAGCCAGAAGACAAAACATATCTTCAAGCAGTGAGAAAAAATAACTGTCAGCATGGAATTCTATAGTCAGTTAATCCATTCAGTTTCTTCAGGGCTGTAAGGACTCAGAAAGTTTGTAAAGAAGTCTTGCTAAAAAAAAATTGGTCAAGGATATACTTTGGGAGGATCCCGAAAGAAGGGAATGAGATGCAGGAAAGAGCGATGAGCAAATAAATTGGTAAACATTTGGATAATTTAAACATGAGCTGTTTGGAACAAAACAACACAAGAAGTCCTGGTGTGGGGGAAGGGGTGCACTGCAGTGGAACAGGAGTTCCGTCAGATGGAAGGGCACCAGACTTCAAGCCTTCTACAGTTCTTTTGGGGAAGCGCCTGGAGGCATCAGTGAAATGAGGTTGTATATGTTTGTTAGGAAAATGTGTGGAGAAAAATAATTTTACCTGTCATTTTAGTACTCACTAAAAACTAGAAATGGAATGTATACCTCCTAAACATGGAGGAAAAGGGAATCTATAACATAAGTAGTCTAGTAGAATGCAAAAACAGGAGGGGTGGGGAAAATAAGCAAAGAAGTGGTATTGTGAGTAGGAATCACAAAATAAGGGTATAAGCTAGTCCAGTTATACAGGATACCACAATAGATATTGATTAACTAAATATACCAGTTAAAAGGACAAATTGACATACTGGTCTTAAAATTGAACTATGTGCTATTTTTAAGAGCTTTACTTAAAATATATGAACACGGAAAGATTTGAAAGTAAAGAACAGAAAATGATTGTAGGCTAATATTAACCCTCCAAAAGTTGGTATA
Organism: Carollia perspicillata; assembly: GCA_004027735.1. NCBI lineage: Eukaryota > Metazoa > Chordata > Mammalia > Chiroptera > Phyllostomidae > Carollia > Carollia perspicillata. The sequence goes on from PVKM010006809.1 coordinate 31,974, forward strand.
ACTTTTTTTTTTTAAGATTTTATTTATTTATCTTTAGAGGGGAAGGGAAGGAGAGGGAGAGAAATATCAACGAATGGTTGCCTCTCATGCATCCCCTGCTGGGAACTGGCCTGCAACCCAGGCATGTGCCCTGACTGGGAATCGAACCGCAATCGTTTGGTTCGCAGGCCTGTGCTCAACCCACTGAGCTACGCCAGCCAGGGCTAAGTTGGTATAACTTTTAAAGTAATCAGACATAGTAAATTTTCATGAAAAAATTCATTGTAGAGATGACGACGGTCACTATATAATAGGCGGAAAATAGCAGCTACTTAATCAGGAAGATGTAACAATTCAGATCTCATCTGTTCACCTAATGAGTTGGCCTCCAAATAAAGCACAAATTGACAGATATCAGGAGAAATTGGTAAGTTCATGTTTATAGTAGGAGATTTTTATTTTTTATTTTATTGTTGTTCCAGTAAAATTGTCTCCATTTTACTACCACCACTCCCCCCCACAACAGCCATCCCCACTCCCCACATGGTAGGAGATTTTTAAAGCTCTCAATAGCTATTAGATTAAACAGGCAAAAAAAATAGCATGGTTCTATAACAGATTTTTTTTTTTTTACTTTTTTTATCTTTGCTTGAGGATATTTTTTTATTTGCTTTTGGAGAGAAAAGAAGGGAGAGAGAGAAATATCAGTGGGATAGAGAAACATTGATTGGTTGTCTTGGTTGCCTCTAGCATGTAGCCCGATTGAGCCTGGACTGGGATCGGACCTGCAACCTAGGCCTGTGCCCTGGCAGGGAGTCAGACCTTCAACTCTTCCGTTATGACGACCCTCCAACTGAGCCAAACTGGTCAGGGCTATAAAAGATTATTAAGCTCAAACTCAGGATATATGTGAAATCCTTCAATCCGTAGATGACATATGTATTTATAAAAATTGGCCACGGTCACCCTGGCCGGTGTGGCTGGATTGGAGGATTGGCGGTATATCGAGGTTGTGGGTTCGATCCCTGGTCAGGGTTTGTAGGATCTCCAGTATGGGAGGCAACCAGTCGATATTTGTCTGTCACATCAGTGTTTTTCTCTCTGTCTCTCTCCCTTTCTCTCTCTCTAAAAGCAATGAAAAAATGTCCTTGTGTGAAGATTAAAAAAAAGATCACTATCTATAAAGATAAACATGGGACCCTTCACTCCATAGAGTACACATGTATTTATAAGGATTAACCACAATCTGGCAAAACTCATCAAATATTGTCATCTAAATCAGTGTTTTTCAAAGTATTGTGATCCTGAAACTCAATTTAGTTGGTTGTGAAAAACTTTCTAAAATTTTTTGATGGCATAGCAAATACCAGTGTATCCCCATGTATTAATACTGAGTTATTGTTTCACTGAAATTTTATTTACGTGTATATATTCATACATATGCATATATGTGTGTATGTGTCCATCCTAGGTCATGTAAAAAATTATTTTTATGGCTCATACAGAACAGATTCTCTTATGACAGTGCAGTTAAATGAGGGATTATCAGTGATAGTTCAGTCCCGCTGCATGCTTGGAAGGTTAAGGACACTGACACCTCATGAGTCTAAGAGATCATATGGGAATTAGAAAATACTTACAATTGAACCTTGTAAGGTGAAGCTACAGCAATACCTAGAGGGAAATTTATTGCCTTAAAAATTTTCTGCAAGAAAAAAGAAACTCCTGAAAATGAACAAATGTCATGTCAACAAGTAAGAACAAAATAAACTGATAGAGGCTGGATGAAGGAATAATGAGAATCATATACCATACTTTGCCATGCTTAATGTACTCCCATGTATGATGTGCAGTTATGTTTTTTGCCCAAACTTTCAGGAAAGAAATCTTTCATTTAAATTTTTTAGTTCAATTTTTATTTATATTTAGATACTTGTTTTTTGTATTATTAAGGAATTTTAGCATTTATTTTTGGACACATTATGGTACAAGAAATTTTATATAACAAATAGTTACAAAACACAAGAACAAGTTATTTCAGGTACTATATCCATGTATAATGCTCATCCTTATTTTTCCTTAAAAAATGTGGGCATAAAAGTGTGCATTATTACACATTGGCAAAATACAGTAGATTGGATCACAAACCCAAAAGCTGATTCAGGAGTTCTTATTGAAATTGAATCAGCAATTTATAATAACCAAGACATGAAACAACCTAAGTGTCCATCAGCACATGAATAGGTAAAAAGAAGTTGTGGGATGCATACACACACTCAGTGGGAGATTATTTAGCCATAAAAAGGAGGAACTGCTGTTTTCGACAACATGGATGGACCTTGAGGGCATTGTGCTAAGTGAAATAAATCAGAAAAAGACAAATATTGTAAGATTTCACTTAATGTATAAAATCTTAACCAGAAAAAAAAGCTCATCTCATGGAAAAATGATCAGATTATGGTGACCATTGGCAGAGGGGAGAGGGAGGAGGAATTGGAAGAAAGTGGCCAAAAGGTGCATACTTCCAGTTGTGAGATAAAAAAGTGCTGGGGATGTGATGTGCAACACGAGGATGGCTGTAGTTAACACTGCTGTGTGATACATATGGAAGTGAAGAATAAATCCTAAGAGTTCTTGTCACAAGAAAAAAAATTCCTTTGTTTTGTTTTTGTATTTACATGTGATGACGGATATTAACTAAACTTACTGTGGTAATCATTTCATGGTATATCTAAGTCAAATCATTAGCTATAAACCTTAAAGTTATGCAATGATGTATATCAATTATATCTTTAAACTGGAAAAAAATGGAATCAGCAGTTAAAAATCAGCTCTTTACTCCCCACTTCTCTCCAAAAACAGATCTTGAAACATCAGATCCTGACAGTTTTACAGGCAAGTTCTTCCAAATCTATCAAGAACAGGGTGAAAGGGGTGATCCTTAGCTCATTTTATGAAACTCAAATGACCTTGCTACCAAGACTATATAAGAACAGTCTGAGAATGACCTCTAACTCTTTTCACTTAAGAGCATACATGGAAATCCTATTTAAAAATGTAAGCAAAGCAAATATACCAATACATTAAAAAATAAAAGGATTACCATCAAGAAAGGTTTATAGCATAAGAACCATCTTTGAGTTAATATAATATATATTATTGTAATTCAACCCATTTCAGGTAAGAGAAAATGCCAAGTGATAAAAAGCACTTGCTAAAAATTCAATATCCAATTGTTAGGAAAATAAAAGGTAATTAGGAATGTAAGATAGTGTAACCTGAGAAAGCGCTTCAATCAAAAAACTATGATCAACACATCATCTAATAGTTAAGCATTAGAAGTAGCAACAAACTCAGGAATGAATCCAGGAAGCCCCCTCCCCCACCCTGTTCAGCACTGCTGCAGAGCTCTGTAAGATAAGAAAAAGGGACGGGAGAGAATATGGCTTAAAAAGCAAGAAACAACATTTTCTTTTCTCATAGGTGATTTTTTTTTAAACAAAGAATTCAAGAGAATCTACAAACTCCTAGATTTGACAATACTTTAGCATAATATCTGGGTAAATGACGGGCAAAAATGAATAATTTTGCTGGTTATCTATAGCTAAAAATAGAAAAAGTAATTTACAAAAGATACCTTTTCTAGTATTTTAAAAATAACAATATTAACAAAAAAGATGGGTAAGACTTTTATAGGGCTATTTGTAAGTTTAAAAGAATGTAGAACTATACCGTTACTATGTTCATTGATGAGAAACTTCCATAGTGACCCTGGCCAAGTAGCTCAATGGTAGGAGTGTCTTCCTGTGCACGAAAAAGTTGTGGGTTTGTTTCCAGGTCAGGGCACATATGTAGGTTGTGGGTTTGATATCTGGTTGGGGGGTTGCTTATGGGGAGACAACCAGTTGATGTTTCTTTCTGACATTGATGTTTCTCCCTCTCTGTCTCTCCCCCTCTCCCCAGCCGTCCTTCTCCCTTCCCTTCTCTCCATCTCTCTCCATCTCTCTTCATTCTCCATCCCCCTCTTTCTCTCTCGTTCCCCTTCTCTGTCAAATCAATAAACATATCCTCAGGTGAAGATTAAAAAAGGAAAGCCTCCCATAATGTACAATGTCAGTTTTCCCTATGTTCATGTATAAATTCAGTGTGATTCAAACAAAAGTCTCGGTAGAATTTTTGGAGGGAATGCACAGGCCAAAATGGGGCGACGGTGCAGGGCGTAACTAAATGTATTGGTAGAACGAAGTGTGGAGTCCAGTAGCAGGTCCAGGCATATTTCAGACTTGGTAGGACGGAGGTAACCTGTAAGTTGCAGGGAGTGACGTGGAGAGAGACAGAACAGTCAGGAAATGGTGTTGGATAATTAAACTGATAGGGAAAAATTATGTAACTATTTCCTGTCATATGCCATAGCAAATCCCAGGTGATTAAAAAACTACCTACAAAAAACATTACTGAGGTTTTTAGAAGAAAATGACTTCTAAACAGTAAAATGACTTGTGTCATAATGGTTGTCTGCCATCCCAATGGTTGGAACCTGGGTGTATGGGGGTCAGATGTAAGGGAGATTTTCACTCTGTATGAGTTTCGACCCATAGGAATGTATTGTCTTTATGTAACATAAACGAGTAACTTTTAATTTAAAGGATAGTGACACCTTTTCTTTTTAAAAAATTAACATTCTCAGAGAGATAGTAGCTGTGAATAAGAACAAACCATAAGACAAATATTAGTAAATTGGACAACATTAATAGTAGCTGATAACAAAAAACATTATGTACATTGGCTGAAGGAGAAACCACAGACTTTGACACATCTAAAAAATGATTACTATCCAAATATGTAAGTCACCTACAAGCAGGAAAAAAGACTGATAGAAAAATGAGCAAAGGATATGAACAGTAAGTGACACAGTGAAGCAATCTGAAGGGATAGTAACAAGGTGCCACGTCACACCCATTTGATTGGCGCCTTGTCTCAGGTTTGACCCCACGTTGGTGGGGATGTGGAGGAAGGCAGGCCCTTGACAGCACTGCCCCTCTGGGGAGCCGTTTGGCGGCATCTGGCGTAGCCGTGCCCACCCTGTGACCCAGCAGGTCCAGTTCTGCGTGTGTCATAGAGAAATCTGCACATGAGCACACGGAACTCGGGGGATATGTCGCACTCTAGTTTTGTGTGAATAGCGTAAGTTTTTGAAGCCTAAATACCTGTTACAGGAGTGTGGACCCATTTCCATTTGTGGTCTAGTTACTGCACATAATACAGGAATTAAAATGAACTAAAGCTATGTGTATTTATACATACCTCAAAAACTAAGTTTAGTTTTTAAAAAATGTTGCCCGATAATACCTACAGTATTTTATATATATATTACACATACATATTTTATAATCCTCACCAGAGGACATTTTTTTATTGCTTTTTGGAGAGAAAGAAAGGGAGAGAAACACTGATGCAAGCCCTGGCTGGTGTGCTCAGTGGGTTGGGAGTTGGCCTGCAAATCGAAAGGTCACCTGCTCCATTCTTGGTCAGTGCACATCCCTGGGTGCAGGCCAGGTACCCCATTGGGGGCGAGTGAGAGGCCACCCATTGATGTTTCTCTCCCTCTCTTTCTCCCTCCTTTCCCCTCTTTTCAAAAAATAAATAAAATCTTTAAAAAAGAAAAAGCATCAATGAGAGAGATAAACATCGATCAGATAAACATCCATCAGTTGCCTCCAGTATGTGCCTGGACTAGGGATCAAACCCACAACTCAGTCGTGTGCCCTGACTGGGAATCACACCCACAACCTATTGGCTAAGGGATGATGCTCCAACCAACAGAGCCACACTGACCCGGGGCAGTAGCGTTATTTATACAGCACTCATCATTACGCAGAGTTACACAGTACTTTATTAGTGGAGACATATGCTTGTAATGTAAGTGTAAATGTGTGGAGGTGCTAAGTGACGCATCCAGGTGCTGACAGAGTGAGAGAGACTTTTAAGAGTATTGGAGGGAAATGTGGTGAAATGTTTGGATATGATTAAACCTTTATCAAAGGAAGTAGGGTGGTAGGTAAATGGATGCTCACAATATTTTTCTTAATCTTTCGCATATTAGATAGTGATACTGGTACAATCATATCTGTTAAGACCTCTGTTTCATTGTCATTCTGTTGTAGTTTTGCACCTTACTGGTAGGTCACCTTGTGCCCAGGAAATACATCTGGGGACTTGTTCTCTATGGCACTCCCGTCCTTCCGCACACTCCCACCCCATGGTTTTTCCAAGAGCCCATACGTGGCCTGCAACAGGAGAGCTGGTTAGTGATGACGCCCAGCCCTGGGGGTACTGTTGAGGGTTCTTTTGCAAAACCTACCTCATCCTAATTGCCAGATTATACTGAACTGGCCAAACTGGACTAGATTGGTCTGGCCATATAAATTATCAGATATACCTCAGGTCTGGAGAATTTGGGATTTCTACTTTTTTAAAAATCCTCACCCAAGGACATTTTTTTATTGCTTTTTGGAGAGAGAAGAAGGAATGCTGATTGTGTGAGCACTTTATGCTTTACATTCCCTTGAAACAGGCATCTCCCTTGGTGTTCCTACCCAAGCTCACTCTGCAGGGCAGCAGGATGGCTGGCTTTCACTTATATTTCTTTGCTGTTTGTGGTGATACGGCCTTAGCCTGCGTGTTTTGGTGTATTACTCCTTAAGGCTAGGGCTTTTTATTTTCCTGTGAAAGATTTCTTTTTAAAAAATTCTGACCTAGGAATTAGTGGTGGGGATGTAATTTCTTTTTAGAGCAACCCATTCTGTGTAAGTTGGGAAGACACATTTGCACTGCTGTCAAACATAGACTTGTGTGTGCTGCTGAGGGAAGTATTCTCCCAAGCTAGCCTTTCTCGATTCTGTGCTTCCAACAGAGAGTATATTTTTGTATTTCATGTTTGCCTAACTTCAGAAAGATGCAAAGCTAATTTTTCAACTTTGGTTTTTCTGCCTAAACCACAAGGCTGCACAGGCCCCACAGTGGTTGGCAGGGACAGACCCTACTGTGTAGCAGCCTGGTGACCTGCAGCTCCATGAGAGAACACCCCTCAAGTGCAGAGTTGTTGGGAAGCCACTAGGAGCTTATGGAGACTTGGCCAGGGTACCTCAGGCCCCTGATATTTTGCTGCCTCTGGAGGAGGGGTGTTTTAGAGGAATTTTGTCATGTGAATAGACTGAATGTAGTGATTATAATATAGTTTTTATACCTGAATGTGTCCATTGGTGAAGTTCTGAGAGGTCCTTGTGAGGACTGGAATTTTAGTTGGTGGATGCCCACCAAGAAATGGAGATTGACCATAGCCCATTCCAAGGCTTCTTGTCTCTGCCTTCCCACCCCATGGAGCCCTCCAGGGCTTAGCAAGGCACAGGTTCCTTTTCGACACTTAGCTTGTGAGTATGTTCCTGAAAGGACTAATTGGGGACATACTCTGTCGACTCTCATAAATGAGGGCACCCTGGCTGTGGATCACACTACATTGTTGGAACCTATGGCCAGAGGTTGTGGTCTACTTGCCAAGGTTGAAGGTTCCATGAGCCCATCTCAGAGGTTCCAACTGGAATGAAGAGTTTGACTTGGGTTGGCAGACCCAGCATGATAGGCTAGGAGCAGTATCACATCTATAGCTGATGGAGTTACCACCACGGAAACCATATGTGTGAAGTTTTTGTCAGGAGCCCATTAAACCATCTTCCTGCAAGGGTTTTATTAGAAAAGCACTATGAAATAGTGTGCTTGTGCCTCTGATGTAACTCTGTTGGTTGGAGTGTAGTCCCGTATTTGAAGGGTTGCAGGGTCAATTCCTGGTTGGGGCAGGTACCTAAGTTGTGAGTTCGATCCCTGGTCTAGGCACATACCATCCCAGGTCCAGTTGCTTACGGGAGGCAGCCAGTTGATGCTTTGCTCTCATGTCTATGTTTCTCTCCCTCTCTTTCTAAAAAGTAATGAAAAAATGTCCTTGCATGTGGACAAAAAAAAAAAAAAAAAAGAAATAATGTGCTTGTTCTGAGAGGACAGTGATTTTTCTTAGAACATAATGCTGAGACATTTAAAACAATCTCTGTTCCCTTTTCGTTCTTTAAATGCCTACGGTCAAAATTTAGATTTCAAGATTGTTTAGAAATTCTTGGTCTTGTTTCCCTCTCCCACTCCCTCTGGAAGAGGAATATCAACTTCTAAGCCACTGACAAGCCTGGACCTGACCTGGATGCTGTGTCTAGAGATTTCGGGGTATTATGGTAGGGAGGGTGTCCACCTCCCCTGCCCCTCTTCTGCCCCTTTCCACTTTCCCTTACCCACCTGTCGTACATTCACATTCTGTCCACTAATTCCATAGCTGATCCTCTGTAGGGAGCTAGGCTCTGTTTCTCACTCCAGTTCACAGGGCTGGGAATGTGATAATAACATCAAAATTAGTTGATATAAGCTGATTGTTTCCAAATAAATAAACCTTTGAGTTCCTCACTGAAGTCAAACCTAGCCTGGCCTATCAGCCAGGAAGGTGTGGACCAGCCTGCCTCTGACCCTTTGGACTTTGGTGCATGGGCAATGAGAAGGGATGGTTTTTCCTCTTGGTTTGGAATGTGTTACCAGGCAAAGGGCCCTCTCTGTGGGGTGAGGATTGGCCCCGATGACACTGTCCTCGCTCCCTCTTTGCAGCCTCTAGATGTGACATTCCAAACCTGGAGTCTTTTGTGGGCCTCCCAAGACGATACCTCCTGCTTCATAATGTGCAGATTTCAGGTTCCATAACTCTTAAGCAGCTATCACTGGCAAAAGACCATTTTTTTCCTCACCAAATTCTTGGTCAGTTTTCAGACTAATAATGAAAAGTTTTTCATCCCTGACTTTGGGCAGTTGTATTTACCAGCCTAGGGGAATAGGGAGTTGACAGAGTCAAGATAGCCCAGCAGGGGCTTCTGGCCAGAATGCATGCTGCCGAAAGGCTGCAGAAGTGTTTGGTTTGGCTTGTTAATGGCAAATGGCACCAGATGTTAGACCTCTGTCCATGAGTTTGGCTAGTAAAAATTCAGAACCAAGACTCAAATACAAGCCAAAGTCTATTTAGAAAGTCACAGAGGTAGAATAGAGGAAGTGAGCTGTGGAAGAAGTGAGCCAGCTGGGCTGCATGGGCTCAGGAAACACATTCCAGAGCAAAAGAGAGGCCCTTGGAACTTAGAAGAAAGAAAGCAATGGTACATGCCTTCAGGGAAGAAAGGGGGAAGAAAGGGCCTGGCCAGGAGTGTGCCTGAGGAAAGAAGAGGGTGGGGAAAAGAATGAGAGAGAGAGCACACTCTGAGTTTTAAGGACTTTTATGGAAGGTCTCTGGAGGATCTCAGTAGAGTATTCATCAGCTTTCCAGGTGTGTCTTTTCAGGATTGTGGTCTGTACTGATTGGTCGGCCCCTGGGAGGGGAACGATAGTCAGGGCAGCTGGTCCTGATGTCAGCCATGGCATCACCCTGCCTGGCCTTGCTGTTTTTCTGGGCCTGGAGCTGAAACACAACTGAGGCCTAGATGTTATCTCTAGTTCGACCAAAACTCTGTCTCTGTGATCAACAGACCCTAGGCTTTGTTCCTAATATTATTTGATGCAGGTCAGAACCTCATTGTCTTGGGGGCTTAATGTTTAAGGGGAGTGGTCGTGCAAGGGCTTGTATGGGAGTTGTGTGAGGCTTTTCTCTGGTCCCCTTGTTCCTCCTCTGAAGGGAGTCTACTGCTTGAGTAGTGATGTGCCAGGCGAGGAAAGGTCAGGGAAGAGTCTGAACCACATGACCAGCTATATGAAACAGGTCACCCTGGGGGCAAGGTTCTACCTTAGAATAGTCTGGTACTAGGCACCTAGGGCTTTCCTACCCTGGTGGCCTTTCATATCTGGCTTATCATTCCTACTCTGCTCATGTTTAACTGCCTACCGTATCAGGTTTACATGGTATTTTTTAAACTTTGTCAATTTTACATTGATTAAAAAAGGTTTGTGACCAATCAGGTATGGCCATTTGACACTAGCTCCTTAATTTAGTGGGGCATTTTTGCCACAGTCCTCACCACTCCCTATTTTTCGCACCTGGCCTGTGCTTGTGCGCATGTGCATGTTCAAATCCTACTGTGAGGAATATTTGAATTGTGATCAAAACTTCTGAGTCTCCAGGGCATCATATTTCGTAAGTACAGACCTGCACTCTGACATTTTTCCGGTGTTTTGTATCTGCTGGCACTGAAAAGGACTGCTCATATCTTGCTTAAAAATTGCTCAGTTCTAGGGAGGAGCAGCTAAGAATGTATGACATCAGAGATTGCCTGGATTTGTTTCTTCTTTGACTTTATCAGTTTTAAGAATCAATGAAACCTTAAATTTGATGGTGTGGGTGGGGATGGGAACTAAATGTCTTTGTTTCTGCAAAAGGTAATATATGTGTATGTGTTTGGCAGGTAACGGAAAGCAAGCCAGAATGGACATTTACGACACTCAGACCTTGGGGGTTGTAGTCTTTGGTGGATTCATGGTTGTTTCTGCCATTGGCATCTTCCTGGTGTCAACCTTCTCCATGAAGGAGACATCATATGAAGAAGCTCTGGCCAATCAGCGCAAGGAAATGGCAAAAACACATCACCAGAAAGTGGAGAAGAAAAAGAAGGAGAAAACAGTAGAGAAAAAAGGAAAGACCAAGAAAAAGGAAGAGAAACCCAATGGGAAGATACCTGACCATGAGCCAGCCCCCAACATGACCATCCTCCTCAAAGACCCAGTGAGGGCACCTGCAATGGCTGTGGCTCCAACCCCAGTCCATCCCCCTGTGGTCATGACCCCTATAGCCACGGTACCAGCCATGCCCCAAGAGAAGCTTGCCTCCACCCCTAAGGACAAAAAGAAGAAGGAGAAAAAAGTAGCAAAGGTGGAACCAGCAGTCAGTTCTGTAGTGAATTCTATCCAGGTTCTTGCCTCAAAGGCTGCCATCTTGGAAACTGCTCCTAAGGAGGTGCCTATGGTGGTTGTGCCCCCAGTGGGGGCCAAGTCCAGTACCCCAGCCACAAGTACTGTGCATGGCAAAAAGGCAGAGGGCTCCCAGAACCAGGGGAAAAAGGCAGAAGGGACCCCGAGCCAGAGCAAAAAGGCAGAGGGAACTTCCAGCCAGGGCAGAAAGGCGGAGGGAACTCCCAACCAGGAGAAAAAGACAGAAGGGGCCCAAAATCAGGGCAAAAAGGTAGAAGGGGTGTCAAACCAGGGCAAAAAGGCAGAGGGGGCCCAGAACCAGGGCAAAAAGGTAGAGGGGGCCCAGAACCAGGGCAAAAAAGTGGAGGGGATCCAG